>LR989949.1:24358759-24573759 GCA_905147015.1 Laspeyria flexula | reverse complement strand
ATCTTACATCTTCGGACCACAATGCAATCCTGTTCGAAATAAATTTAGAGAAATCAGTAGGAGTAGATATAAAAAGAACAACAAGAATATATAACACTAAAAAAGCAAACTGGGAACAATTTAGGCAAACTATAGAACAAAAATGGGAATTAAATAACATAAACAAAATAGAAATAGAGAAAATTAATACAAAAACAGAATTAGAGGAAAAAATAGTCAAAATTACAAATTTAATTCAAGAAACGTGCTCAGAAACTATACCTAAAATTAGTAATAAAAAGAGAACAGGATTGCATTGGTGGACCGAAGAACTAGAGAAATTAAAAAAAGATACAGCAACAAAGAAGAGAAGAATTAGGTGTGCAGCTCCAGTCCGCCGAGCATGGGTCGTGGAGCAGTATATCCAGGCCCGCGACCTTTATAACCAGGAGGCGAAGAGGGCTCGGATCTCTAGCTGGAAGGAATTCTGCGGGAAACAGGACCGGGAAAGCATGTGGGATGGAATCTATAGGGTAATAAAGAGAACAGCCACCCAAGAGGAAGACCTCCCACTGGTCTCAAACGGAGTGGAACTCGGCAAAGTGGAGTCGGCTACCCTGCTGGCCGAAACGTTTTACCCTAGGGATGAAACCGAGCACGACAGCAATGAACACATCTTGATCAGGCAAACCGCGACGCAAGTAAACGGGGATCATCATGGTGAGTCATGGGACCCCCCCTTTACGATAGATGAAATGAAGCGGGCCGTGCTCGGTTTCAACCCTAAAAAGGCTCCAGGGTCGGACGGCTTCACGGCCGATATATGTGGAGCTGTAATAACCCAAAACCCGGACCTGTTTCTCGCAGTATTCAATAAGTGTCTCTCCCTGGCACTTTTCCCGGACCTGTGGAAAGAGGCCACTGTTGTCGTCCTGCGCAAGCCGGACAAAGAGAACTACACGCACCCCAAATCGTACCGACCAATAGGACTATTACCTATCCTAGGAAAATTTTTTGAGAAAATGACGATTAGGAGAGTCAACTGGCACATTCTGCCCACCGCAAGTCCACGACAGTTTGGTTTCACGCCACAGCGCGGTACCGAGGACGCCCTCTATGTCCTGATAAATTATATAAAAGATCTACTCAAAGCGAAAAAACTTATAGCATTAGTATCGCTGGACATAGAGGGGGCCTTCGATAGCGCGTGGTGGCCGGCCATTAAATGCAGATTAGCGGAGACCAAATGCCCGGTTAACATTAGGAGACTGTTGGACAGTTACCTCAACAATAGGAGGGTAAAGGTCAGGTATGCGGGGGCGGAATGTGTCAGAGAGACGAACAAGGGGTGCGTGCAGGGATCAATAGGGGGTCCAACACTGTGGAATCTCTTGTTGGACCCTCTACTGAAACAATTGGATTGTCGGGGCAACTACTGCCAGGCTTTTGCTGACGACGTGGTCCTGATTTTCTCGGGGAACACAGCCCTAGAAATACAAAGAGAAGCGAACGCAGCGCTCGAACATGTTCGGCAATGGGGGGTCATAAATAAACTGAAGTTTGCGGCCCATAAAACCAAGATGATGGTAATAACCAACAAGTTAAAATATGACACTCCATTGCTGAACATGGGCGGGATAAACATCGAGCGGTCGCGGGAGGTAAGGATCCTTGGCCTTACGATCGACGAAAAACTCACGTTTAACACTCACGTGGCGAACGTGTGTCGCAGGGCCAGGGATCTTTACAAACCGATTTCGCGCGCAGCAAAAATACACTGGGGCTTGGACCCCGAGATAGTCAGGACCATTTACACGGCGGTGGTTGAACCGATAATCCTCTACGCGGCAAGCGCTTGGAGCGGCGCGGCAACTAAAATAGGGGTAAGGAGACAACTGGACGCGGTACAGCGGGGTTTTGCACAACGCATAGTGAAAGCTTATAAAACGGTGTCACTAAACTCGGCGCTGTTACTCGCCGGGTTGCTTCCTCTCGATCTCCGGATTAGGGAAGCAGCCTCGCTTTTTGAGATAAAGAAAGGTTATTCCCGGCGAGTAATAGGCGACCGGGATATTGAGACCCCGACGCCCTTTACTGAGGTGCAACACCCCGCTGCCGTGATGGGGCTGGAGTTCTCCAGGGTGGTGGACGGTGCAGAAATGGAACAGTCGGAAAATCATGGCCAGAAAATCTTTACCGATGGCAGTAAAATTGAGGGGAGGGTCGGCGCGGCACTATCCCTATGGGATGGTGGCGTGGAGACCCGAACCAAGAAATTTAAATTGGAAAGTTTCTGCACCGTCTACCAGTCGGAATTGCTAGCCCTATCGGAGGCAACCGATCTGGCGATCAAGGGTGCTGCATCCTGCGTCAACATCTATAGCGACTCGCGCTCGGCTTTGGAAGCAGTTGTGGGCGGTACTTCCCTCCACCCCCTGGCAGTAAAAACTAGAGCGAATATGTCAACACTATTAAAACGCTCCAAAATAGTAAAACTATTCTGGATAAAAGCGCACGCGGGGTTGGAGGGAAACGAAAGAGCGGACGAGTTGGCGAAGGATGCAGCACTTAACCTTAGGGTAAAGCCGCATTATGATAAGTGTCCTGTTTCATTCGTCAAGCGACAGATTCGGATCGAGTCGATTGACGAATGGAACAGGAGATACAGGGACGGCAGCAGTGCCTCTACAACTAAAATCTTCTTCCCGAGTGCCGCGGACTCTTACGGCACCATCGTGAGACTGAACCTGGACCACACCATGGTCCAAGTATTAACGGGGCACGGCGGGTTCTCCGAGTATTTGCATAGGTTCAAATGCAAGGAGAGCCCGTCGTGTTCCTGCGACCCATCGAAAGCGGAGAGTATCGTGCACGCCCTAACGGAATGCCCGATATTCGGAAAAGAACGTTACGAGTGTGAACAGGAAATAGGAGACAGGATAGAGGTAGAGAGCTTAAAAACAATAATAAGAGACAAGAAAATAAGGGATAAGTTTTTACAATACGCGGAAAAAATAGCAAAAGCTCTAATAAAGCGTAACAAAACGTAGCCTATTAATAGTAAGTTCTAGACCGTGAAGTGGTGTTATAGACTCATATTTAATTATATTTGCGATTTAGCATCAAAACAACGGATCTAACTGAAATCTAGGAAAATAGGAAAATTATATCAATTTTAAAAATAAAAATTAAATTAAGGTAAAAATATTATCCTAAAGTAAAAAAGGTCCCTGACTCTGTTAGGGGATAAAGCGAAAACACCCTTAAATGGCGGGTGTTAAAAAAAAAAAAAAAAAAAAAAAACCTAACCTAACCTAACCTAACCTAACCTAACCTAACCTAACCTAACCTAACCTAACCTAACCTAACCTAACCTAACCTAACCTAACCTAACCTAACCTAACCTAACCTAACCTAACCTAACCTAACCTAACCTAACCTAACCTAACCTAACCTAACCTAACCTAACCTAACCTAACCTAACCTAACCTAATCTAACCTAACCTAACCTAACCTAACCTAACCTAACCTAACCTAACCTAACCTAACCTAACCTAACCTAACCTAACCTAACCTAACCTAACCTAACCTAACCTAACCTAACCTAACCTAACCTAACCTAACCTAACCTAACCTAACCTAACCTAACCTAACCTAACCTAACCTAACCTAACCTAACCTAACCTAACCTAACCTAACCTAACCTAACCTAACCTAACCTAACCTAACCTAACCTAACCTAACCTAACCTAACCTAACCTAACCTAACCTAACCTAACCTAACCTAACCTAACCTAACCTAACCTAACCTAACCTAACCTAACCTAACCTAACCTAACCTAACCTAACCTAACCTAACCTAACCTAACCTAACCTAACCTAACCTAACCTAACCTAACCTAACCTAACCTAACCTAACCTAACCTAACCTAACCTAACCTAACCTAACCTAACCTAACCTAACCTAACCTAACCTAACCTAACCTAACCAGTTACGCTCGGTCCGCCGTCCTGAACGCCACGTTTTCGCAACTCTCCGCACTTAAAAATTGAAAAAAGTGGGTTTTTCTCGCGCTATTGTGACAAACGAGGCATCAAAAGTTGCGCGTTGACGAGGCGCACACGCCTGTGCACTCAGTTCCACCCGCAAAGTGAAAGTGCAGTGAGAAAGTGACGAAAACTGAAAGTTTAAAGGTTATACCACACTAAAACTGGAGATAACACCTGATCCAGAATCGTGCCCCTAGCACACGATACATCGTTGGATGCGTCTTGGCGGGCCCTACAAAACGAGCCCAGCCACACCAACCCCCGACGTGCCACCAAGACACCAGACCCGGAAAACCATAAACCACGTGGCCACGAGGTCAGCGTTCCAGTGGACCTAGGACCCTGAAACTTTGCTGAAACTTACTCACCACCATTTAAGGACGGACCCCGCAAGTAACAGAATTTTAAGTTCAATATTTTATTTTTTATGAACAATACAAGTTCCAAACTTCAACCCACTGTAACTAGAGAAGAAAGAAATTTTTCAAAATTCTGCAACTGCTATTAGTTGCGCGCTAGCCCATAGAAGACTTCCTGAAAATTTCAGAATTTTAAGATTTTATTTGAAGCCATAGTAATTAATTTAGTAAAAATTTTTCAAAATTAATATTTTTTATGTTTAATTTAATATTTTAATATTGGAACTATATACAATAGATAAAGCAGATTTTTCCCTAGATATAAGTATTTTTTGTAGATTTTTAAGACAACTGACTCCGGAGATACAGATTTTTCACTGTTTTTCGCTATTTATTCCTAAATAAATAGAAAATTAATTAATTTGACCTCCCCAGTGGCTTTAACTCACCATTGGGAACTTGTACGAGCCCAAACTCGGGCTATAAATATATAATTTTGACAAAGTTGGACATTGTCCGCCATTTTGGTTGACGGGTTGCCAACTTTAAACGTCTGTATCTCCGGCCCCAGTGATCACAGAGCAACCGGATTTTGACAAGAGACAGCAGCTAGACTGCTCCTATACAACTGTAAGCCTTTCAGGCGTTTTCAGGCTGAAAAGTTTTTCAGCGCTGAAACCCCTTTCAGGACACGCGGGAAGCTTAGCCGAGTTGTCCATCCAAAACCCGGATCCTCTACGACAAATAGTTCGGAAGTTATAAGCTCCCAAAGTTCATTTTTGACAGCTCGGCGGCCATCTTGGATTTCTCTAAACTGCAATAGCTCCGGAACCTGGGGTCGTACGAAGCTGGGATTTTTTCCGCATTGCTTAGGGGGCCCCAGAGAACACATTTTTCGGGTGCTGAAGCAGTTTGGAGGGGGTAAATTTTCAGGTTCCTGAAAGGGGTTCCATCGCAAAGGGCAACTTATGCCAAGCCAGAGGAGCCCAAACACGCCCACTCTGCGACCCTCCGTCTGGGAGATATTACCAGTCAAAGTTTGACTTTGACAGTTCGGCGGCCATCTTTAAAATCTTTAGAGTCCCATATCTCCCGAACGGGGTGTCGTGGAGAGGTCGGGTTTTCTCGAGACATACCAGCCGGCTCCCCCTAAACTAAATTTTGACGTTTCAGGCCTTTTCAGGCACAAAATAATTTTCAGCCTGAAAATAGGCTCAACGGATTGGGCTCGCCGAGCTCAACTCAAGGACCCCAAACACCAAGGTATTCGGCCCGGGGACTCCGGAGATACAGCAGAACAACCATTTTCTGGCGGCCATCTTGGTTGGCAACCAGAAATTTTGGCCCTCTGTATCTCGGGAGCCCTTTGACCTAGAGGTACCGAGTTTGGGTTCATTGTGAAGGGCTCGGGGAGGGCTATCCGTTGGGCCCAACGAACCGACTCTACATAGAGTCGGAAATTTTTTTTATATTTTTAAGATTTTTTATATTTTAATTTTAAAATTTTATGTTGTTCGTATTATAATTTATAGTACTTATACAATATTTTATTGATATTTTGCTGTTTGCATTGACTAACGAGCGTGTTTCGATCTCTATTTTATCTCTACTTTTATTTTTTTTTCTGTCTTGTTTTATTATTCGTAGCTCTATTGAGCAAACCTTGGAGAGACAGGGCGGCCTTGAGACCGCACAGGTTTATTGACCCGGTTTATTGACCCACACGAAGACAAAGCCCCCCTTGGGCTCTATACACGTTCGACACTACACACACCAACATGTACAGGACACCTAATGGAGCCAGCGACAACAGACCAAAGGTCGGGCGCGAGTCGCCAAATGACAATGTGAAGGCAGGCCCTTCCAACATGCCCCACAACGTGCGAAGGTCCATAGAAAACCTAGAGCAGACCCTAGCAAGAACATCCCCGACAGCGAAACCGACAACATCAAATCGGGTCGCAAAACCCACAGACTCTTCTCCACCCAAGAAGATTCACCCTAAAACAAGGGCCCAACTGCCGGCTACTGGATCGGCCACAGTTACAAAGTTGAGGAAAAACCCTCCCCCACCAACACCGAGCCCCATGAAAGGCACTACGGGCTTCTCTGATAAGGCTGAGGAGGCTGCGGAGGTTCACAGGAAAGGCCTGGAGAACCTCCGCAGGTTCCAAAACCTCAGAAAGGATGTCCGAGTGCAAGTAGAGGAGGCGCTGGACCGCCTCTTTGAAATGGCAAAGGCGGCGCCACCTCCACTAGTCAGGAGACTAGCGGATGAGCTGGAGCCAGAGGGAAGGAGCTCCAAAGAAACCGCAGAACAGACAACCCAGACGAGTTTCTTGGAAAAAGGAAACAAGGAGGAAGGAAATAGGACTGGGACCAAGGATGAGAGCCAAATATTGGCAAAAATCGAGGAAAACTCCAGGCTTCTCCTTGAGAACAGCAGGAAGATGGATGACCTGAAGGAGATGGTGGAGGCCCAAAAGACCATCCTTGAGAAGACGACTTACGCGAGCGTAGCGGCTGGAAGCCAGCGCGGGGGGAAAGGCCCAGAGCAGGCGTCCCTACACTCAGTAGTCGTCTCCTCAAGGCAGGAAGGAGAGACCGGAGAGGAAGTGTTGGAAAGGGTTAGAAAAGCAGTAGACGCGAAAGAGGGATGGGTGAAGGTAGAGAAAGTAAGAAAGGCAAAGGACAGGAAAGTGATTATGAGCTGCAGCTCGGAACAGGAAAGAAGAAAAGTAAAGGAGAGGTTGGAAGCAGCTGGGGATGGCCTAGTCGTCGAGGAAGTCAAAAACCGCAACCCGCTCCTGATCCTGAGGGATGTACTTAAAGTACATGACGACGCGGAGGTCGTCCGAGCCCTCAGGAACCAGAACCGGGAGGTCTTTGGCAGCCTCGACGGCGGGGAAAACCCCATAGAAATCAAATACAGAAGGAGAGCCCGAAATCCTCACAATTGCCACATCGTCCTAAGCGTCCACCCCAGGACTTGGAGAAAAGCCATAGACGAGAGGAAGCTGAGGATTGACCTCCAGAGAGTCACAGTCGAAGACCAGTCGCCGCTGGTGCAGTGCACTCGGTGCCTGGGCTATGGCCACAGCAAGCGGTTCTGCAAAGAACCCGCAGACCTGTGTAGCCACTGCGGAGGCCCACACCTGAGAGCAGAGTGCCCAGACAGGCTCGTAGGCACTGTGCCAGCGTGCAGAAACTGTGTAAAAGCCGAGACTCAGCAAACGGGCCATAATGCCTTTAGCAGTGAGTGCCCAGTCAGAAGGAGGTGGGAGGCACTGGCCAGGGCCTCAGTGGCCTACTGCTAAGGGCACCCCAGGAAAACCCCACCAGTATGTAATAGCACAGGCGAACCTGCAACGTAGCCAGCTGGCCACCAACGAGTTGCTCATCGAAGCCCAGAAGCGCAAGATGGCAATAGCGCTCGTACAGGAACCCTATGTGGGATCAGCGCAGAGGGTCAGGAGTTACCAGGGTGTGAGAGTTTTCCAGAGCTCACAGAGAGGAGGAGGTGGGACTGTAAAGGCGGCCATCATCGTTTTCGATGATGACCTCAACATAATACAGTACCCGCAACTCACCACGGATAACATCGTCGTGGTGGGAGTCCAAACCAGAGCATGGACGATCACCCTGGTCTCCTACTACTTCGAGCCTGAACACCCCATAGGGGAATACCTGGAGCATGTAAGAAAGGTGGTCCAGGAGACAGGACCGAGCAGGTTAATCATTGGAGGAGACGCGAATGCCAAAAGCAACTGGTGGGGCAGCAAGATCGAAGACCAGAGGGGCGAAGAGATGAGCGGAGTCCTAACCGAACTAGACCTTCACGTGCTTAACGCAGGAGAAACTCCAACTTTTGACACTGTCAGAGGAGGGAAAAGGTACTGCAGCCATGTCGATGTGACGGCCTGCACGGCGGACCTGCTCCAGTACGTAGAAGGGTGGAGCGTGGTCGAGGACTTAACAGGCTCGGATCACAACGGCATGGTATTTAAGGTATCACTGGAAAAGTCTCGTGGCACACACATACAACGCACAACACGCATATATAACACAAGAAAGGCAAATTGGAGTCAGTTTCATGAGAAACTGACCCAAATTATGCACGAAACACAACTCACCACACAACACACTACAGAAATAAAGAACACTGAGCAACTAGACTACACAATCAACACATACACACAAGCCATAACACACACATGCAGACAAACAATACCAAATAAAAAACATTCAGAAATACTTACCGTGCCGTGGTGGTCCGAAGAACTCGCCGCGATGAAGAAGATGGTGGCAACCCGGAAGCGCAGGATCCGCAATGCAGCGCCGACTCGCAGGGGCATGGTTGTAGACAGGTACCTGAAACAAAAACAAGAATATGAGACAGCAGTCAAGGAAGCAGCAGAACAGAGTTGGAGGGACTTCTGCGGGAGGCAGGATAGGGAAGGGTTATGGGAAGGGATATACAGGGTGATTAGCAGGGTTCATCGGAGAGAGGAAGACGTCCCCCTGATCCAGGATGGATTAACCCTGGACGCTGAGGGCTCCGCTCGTCTACTGGCAGAAACTTTCTATCCAAGGGACTTGAAGGACGAAGACAACTCACACCATGCGCAAACAAGAGCTTTGGCGGAAACAATAAATGACGGGGATCATGATGGTCATGACCCCCCGTTTAGAGTTGAAGAGTTGAAGGTTGTTGTCAAGTCCTTCAATCCCAAGAAAGCCCCAGGGGCAGACGGTTTTACGGCCGACATTTGCATGCATGCAATAAACGTGAACACAGAATACTTCCTGTCCTTAATAAACAAATGTATGGAGTATGGCTACTTCCCAAAGATCTGGAAGGAGGCAACGGTCGTTGTACTACGCAAGCCAGGGAAAGACAACTACAACGTACCAAAATCGTACCGACCAATTGGACTTTTGCCCATACTGGGCAAAATATATGAGAAGCTACTGGTGACCCGCCTCAGGTATCACATCCTACCGAAGATCAGTCCTCGTCAATATGGCTTTATGCCACAACGGAGCACCGAGGACGCCCTCGTTGCCCTTGTCACACGCGTACGTGAAAAGCTGAGACAGAAGAAACTCGTAACCTTAGTTTCCCTAGACATCGAGGGCGCCTTCGATAGCGCCTGGTGGCCGGCCATAAGGACGAGGCTGGCGGAGGAAGGTTGTCCTGCAAACCTGAGGCGGATCATCAGTAGTTACCTCAATGACAGAACGGTGGAGGTGAGGTACGCCGGAACGACCCATAGGAGAGTGACGGAGAAAGGCTGTGTGCAGGGCTCAATCGGCGGACCAATTCTGTGGAACCTGCTATTGGACCCACTTCTAAGATCGTTGGACGAGAGTGGGGTCTACTGTCAGGCATTCGCAGACGATGTGGTGTTGCTGTTTGACGGTGGTGAGGCCAGGGAGATTGAGGGGCCAGCCAATGCTGCCCTCGAACGCGTTCGGGGGTGGGGCGTCAAAAACAAGCTGAGGTTTGCACCGCACAAAACTTGTGCAATGGTGTTAACCAAAAAGCTCAAATTTGACGTCCCACGCCTGAGCATGGGGGGGATTGGCATTGGAATGTCCCCCGAAATCAAAATCCTTGGACTCACCATCGACAACAAGCTTACATTTAACTCCCACGTAGCGAATGTCTGCAATAGAGCAGTCCAAATCCACAAGCAGCTAACAAGGGCAGCCCGGGTAAGCTGGGGCCTGAGCCCGGATATAGTACGCACCATCTACACTGCCGCTGTGGAACCAGTGGTGTTATACGCGGCAGCTGCCTGGGCTCCGGCTGTCGAGAAGTTGGGAGTCCGGAACAAGTTGGCCGCGGTGCAGAGGGGATTCGCGCAGAAAATGTGTAAGGCCTACCGCACGGTGTCACTCAACTCGGCACTCCTGCTCACGGGGACACTCCCTCTTGACCTCCGGGTCCGAGAGGCGGCCTCGCTGTACGAGGCCAAGAGGGGGGCACCCATACGCGATTTGCCGGGCAGAGAAGTCGAGAGGGTGACACCGGCGTTAGAGGCTCCACATCCGGCGAGTTGCATAGGGCTGCAGTTCCGCAATCTGGATAACGAAGAGCAGTACTCCCAGCACAGTGACTATGCAATACGCATATTCACTGACGGGAGCAAGATTGAGGGCAGGGTCGGGGCGGCGCTGTCCATTTGGAGCGGCGACGCTGAGACCAAAGCCCTCAAACTTGCTCTCTCGGAGTACTGCACCGTATACCAGGCGGAGCTGCTGGCCCTGTGCAAGGCGACGGAGGTGGCTTTAACACATGGCGCGAACAGCTTGGCAATATATAGCGACTCTAGGGCGGCCCTTGAGACGGTGACGAACCCCGGTTCCTCTCATTCCCTGGCAATCAAAGCAAAGAGCAATCTGAGAAATTGCAAGGTCCAAAACAAAGTAGTTGATCTGTTCTGGATCAAAGCTCACATAGGATTGGCAGGGAATGAGAGGGCGGACGAACTGGCGAAGGAGGCGGCCCTAAAATCGAAAAAGAGGCCGGACTACGACCGGTGTCCTGTCTCGTTCATCAAACGTAGTATCCGAAGGGATACGGTTGATGAATGGGACAGGAGATACCGGACGGAGGAGACGGCCTCCGGAACCAAGCTGTTCTTCCCCAACGCAATCGCGGCCCACCGATTGGTCCGCAAGATGGAGACAGACAGCAAGACCACGCAGATTCTCACGGGGCACGGTGGGTTTTCCTCATACTTGAACCGATTCAAGTGTAAGGATAGCCCATCGTGCACGTGCGATCCAGCCGTGGAAGAGACGGTGGCACATCTGATCTTGGAATGCCCTGTCTTCTCCAAGAGTAGGCACGATGTAAAACAACAGATGGACATTGACCTGGCGGTAGATAATCTACCAAAGATTATAATGAGTAGAGATCGAGATACGTTCTTAGAATTCTGCAAAAACATTGTTACAATTGTAAATAAAAAGAATAAATAGACTAAGAAAAGCATGACGTCGACATATGTAAATCATATGCACTACGTCATGCAAAAAATGTATAGTAGTATTTAAGCGTAATAATAAGATAGAATTAAGAATAATATAATGTAGTAGTTAAGAAATCTATGTAAAAAAGAAAAAGTATAACGCTGCCGTGTACCCTTATTGTGTTCGTCCCCTCTACTAAAAGAAATATTGTAAAAATAAATAAAAGTTAGTTAAGAAATAATAGATAGGTGGTAATCCCAACCACATAAGAACGACAGAGGATGGATGCCAGAAAGACAAAGTATGAGGAATGAAAGTACGAGAGGCAAAAAAGCGAGAACTGGTATGAAAGGAAATAGTATAAATAGGCACCGATTATGTTGGTGGTGTAGAAGATAAAAAAAAAAAAAAAAAAAAAAAAAAAAAAAAAAAAAAAAAAAAAAAAAAAAAAAAAAAAAAAAAAAAAAAAAAAAAAAAAAAAAAAAAAAAAAAAAAAACCTAACCTAACCTAACCTAACCTAACCTAACCTAACCTAACCTAACCTAACCTAACCTAACCTAACCTAACCTAACCTAACCTAACCTAACCTAACCTAACCTAACCTAACCTAACCTAACCTAACCTAACCTAACCTAACCTAACCTAACCTAACCTAACCTAACCTAACCTAACCTAACCTAACCTAACCTAACCTAACCTAACCTAACCTAACCTAACCTAACCTAACCTAACCTAACCTAACCTAACCTAACCTAACCTAACCTAACCTAACCTAACCTAACCTAACCTAACCTAACCTAACCTAACCTAACCTAACCTAACCTAACCTAACCTAACCTAACCTAACCTAACCTAACCTAACCTAACCTAACCTAACCTAACCTAACCTAACCTAACCTAACCTAACCTAACCTAACCTAACCTAACCTAACCTAACCTAACCTAACCTAACCTAACCTAACCTAACCTAACCTAACCTAACCTAACCTAACCTAACCTAACCTAACCTAACCTAACCTAACCTAACCTAACCTAACCTAACCTAACCTAACCTAACCTAACCTAACCTAACCTAACCTAACCTAACCTAACCTAACCTAACCTAACCTAACCTAACCTAACCTAACCTAACCTAACCTAACCTAACCTAACCTAACCTAACCTAACCTAACCTAACCTAACCTAACCTAACCTAACCTAACCTAACCTAACCTAACCTAACCTAACCTAACCTAACCTAACCTAACCTAACCTTTTTTTTTTTTTTTTTTTTTTTTTGTCGAAGAGGAAATGGCTGACCCATTCCCCGGCACGGGGGGCCGTGTCGGGGATATGTGGGGCTTGCACCCACTAAAACCTCTCCGGTGGCCTTCATCTGCGCATAGTAGGAGGGCTCTGGGAACGCGGGTATGCTGCCTCCAGTGCCCCCCTCGCGCGTGTCCCGTAAGGGACTCATCCCGGGGCGGAGCCGGGTGGACTCCGCCCAGCTTCCAGCCCAATCCTGGGCTGGTATAACGTCCTGAGCCACACAGACCGTTATCTTCCCGGGGTCGCGCCCAGTCGGAGCAGTCGGCAGACCCCCCGCCAACCACTCCGCGCAACACTCCAAGGTATGCCGGATAATCACACACATGATAGTCCCGGCGTCTATCCGACCCCCCGAGGGAGGCCGGACCCCGTGGTAATTTTTTATAGAGGTTGTTCTTCCTCGCGACCGCCGCTCCGGGTGACAGAGTGGCGATCCTCGTCCCCGGCACCTAGTGCCGGGATTACGAGCTTTGTCGGCCAAGTTCGAGGCCCGAAGACCCTTCCCTCGCCAACGCACCTCGGCCGCACAAGTGCGGTTTCGGCCATCCCGTAGGTAATTTTTTATAGAGGTTTTCCTTCCTCGCGGCCCCACTCCGAAGAGCGGAGGCCCTCGGGCCCACCAACCAGGGGCGAGCTTACGAGTGTCGGGTGACAACCGAAGTTGCCACCTACCGCCGGTTATTTTTTATAGAGGTTTTCCTTCCTCGCAGCCCCACTCCGAAGAGCGGAGGCCCCCGTTCCCGGCAAGCGCCAGGCTTACGGTTTGGTTCGGGCGGCGACCGAAGTCACCACCCTCACCCACCCCCTCCCGTTGGTGATTTTTTATAGAGGTTTTCCTTCCTCGCGGCCCCGCCCCACGGCGAGGGCCCTCGTTCCCGACCGAAGCCGGGCTTACGAGTTGGGCCGAGAGACGTTTGACCGCCGCCCAGCCGCATCCCGGCCGGGTTCGGACCGAAGTCCTACACCCGGCATCGGCCGCAGAAGTCAGGGGGGTAGGGTCCCCTCTCCACTGCGGCCCCACCGCCTCCACGGTCTCGCGCCCGTGGCCACGCTGGGGCTGAGGCAGGTAGGCAGTCTTCGGCACTCCCCACCTGCCTCACCCCCTCCCCAATCCCCCCCACTCGGCCACCGCGCTACCGCATGAATGCACAACGGTAACTCGGCAGCCCCACCACAACGTGCCCGAAGGCTCCAGGCCGTCACCACTTAGCCGAGTCGGTGGTGACGACCCCACGGCCGGACGAGAGCGAATCTCAGTCCGGCAACGGCCGCAGAAGTCAGGGGAGGTGGCGTTCCCCTCTCCACTGCGGCCCCACCGCCTCCACATTCTCGCGCATGTGGCCACGCTGGGGCTGAGGCAGGTAGGCAGTCGACCGGCACTCCCCACCTGCCTCACCCCCTCCCCATCCCCCCCTGGCCACCACGCCACCGCGTGAGCGGTAACGCGGCAGCCGCCCCCACCAGAGAACTGGCGGGGGTACCGGGACGCCACCACTTAGCCGGGTCGGCGGTGACATCCCCCCGGGGCTGCTCTTCGCTTCCATAACTGTACTGAGCCCCCCTGCCACGACAAGGCGGCAGCCCATCAGGGGGGAACCTAACCTAACCTAACCTAACCTAACCTAACCTAACCTAACCTAACCTAACCTAACCTAACCTAACCTAACCTAACCTAACCTAACCTAACCTAACCTAACCTAACCTAACCTAACCTAACCCGCCGCTCGTTCTCCCATGAAGGGCAGTGTTCGAGCGTACCTAACCTAACCTAACCTAACCTAACCTAACCTAACCTAACCTAACCTAACCTAACCTAACCTAACCTAACCTAACCTAACCTAACCTAACCTAACCTAACCTAACCTAACCTAACCTAACCTAACCTAACCTAACCTAACCTAACCTAACCTAACCTAACCTAACCTAACCTAACCTAACCTAACCTACCACCCTAGCGACAATTCCCGAGGGTTAGACCTCAAAAAAAAAAAAAAAAAAAAAAAAATGAGCATTAGAAATTTGTTTTGGCATTTTTTTTTTTTTTTTTTTTTTTTTTTTTTTTTTTTTTTTTAAGTTTCAGATGGAGCCGAGAGTGCGATGAGATAGTGAGATTTGGAAAAGTGATAATGTGAAAATCGGTATAAACTAAAAAAAAAAAAAAAAAAAATTAAAAAAAAAAAAAAAAAAAAAAAAAAAAAAAAAAAAAGAGATTTTTCCCGCCTGCGCATTTATACCGCCCCGTTGTTTATGCCTGCGCATTTATACCGCCCCGTTGTTTATGTGGGACTCGCCGGTCTGAAAAGGACCGGAATACCCACTAAAACCCCTCTGTGCACCGTCGCTTCGCCGTAATGGGTGGGCCCTGGAACTTGATACAACATCAGCAGCCCACCCAGCGACAGCCCCTTACGGGGCACCGACACCGGGCCCTAACACCGAACGACAGCGTCCGGGTGCACCGGGGACGCTGTCGACCTTCGCGGAAAGGAGCGGGTGAGGGAGTGAACCCCGATCCCCCACCCGCAGCCTTTACTATGGCGGCATCAGGCGCATATGCGCTCGCTGACGCCGCCCAGTTCGCCGGCGGCGGATCAGCTCCGCAAGGGCAGATTCCTCCCGGAGCCGCGCCGCCGCCTCCTTCTGCGAGATGACTTCCTCGCAGAAGGATGCGACCGCTTCCCAACTCCTGTCGCTGCCGGCCATCGAGCTCATGACGGCCGGCAGCGAGAGGTCCTCTCCAACGACTGCGACGAGGCCACGGTGCAGCCCTTCCCACGCCGGACAAGACTCCAGCGTGTGCTGCGCCGTGTCGTCGTCGCAGTCGCAGTGGTGGCAGACGGGACTCGATTCCCTCCTAGCGACCCTGTACAGGTAATGCCCGAAGCACCCATGCCCGGACAAAACCTGCACCAGTCGGAAGGAAAGGGTCCCGTGCTGCCGCCCCATCCACTCCAGCAGAAGTAGGGAAACCTACCTTAGGGGAACCTAACTTCGAAATTTCGTTTTTCACTTTTGTATCTTTTTGTGATTTCTTTTGACAGATACGTGTACTGGGACACCCTAGCGATAATTCCCGAGGGTTAGACCTCAAAAATTTGCATTAGAAATTTGTTTTGGCAATTTGATTCTAAATTTTTTAGTTTATACCGATTTTCACATTTTCACTTTTCCAAATTTCCTGAAAATCTCAGCTTTTATCACGAGGAGGGCGCTGCACTCTCGGCTCCATCTGAAACATAAAAAAAAAAAAAAAAAAAAAAAAGTTAGAAACTGTGATTTTTCCCCAAAATTCATATTTTATACTTACATTTCTGCTTATACCTTTTTCCCTGACCCCCGGAGGTGTCCGGCATATTTTTTATAGGACTGGCGCAGTCGCGCCGCATCCAACGACACCAAGAACGCCCGTCTACAGCGTTCCTGGACTTCAGGACAAAAATTTTTTGACTGTTCCCCACCCACTCACCCGGTGGTCGTCACTCACGTAAGTGAAGTGGATTGGGGATCGACAATATAAATTTCTGTTAATTTTGTTTTTGTGTCGTCTTGTTTTGTTTTTTACACTTTTTACTTGTTCTACACTTTTATTTATTAGTTAATTTATTAAATTATTTTTACATTTTTATTTTATTTTATTTTTAATTATTTAAATTATTATTTTATTTTAATTATTTAAATTCTAATTAATTGTTTTTAATTTATACCTTTATTGATTTTATTTCAACTTTGTTAGTATCGCCATGTTCGGCATTCGCACCCCCCCGAAGGCGTCCAGCACGTCATCTACGGCGAGACCCTCTGCGTCCGGAGGCGAAGGGGCCTTGGTCAGGCGCAGTGTGGGGGAGATAGAAGCGAAAGCTCGCGCTTCGGTATCTCCCCCCAAAAAGACATCTGCGCCGAAAAACAAGGTCAAAGAACCGACGGGCGCAAAGGAGTCTAAGTACCCCAGCCGAGTTGCGGAGGCGAAGGCTTGATCAGAAGGGGACAAACAAGAGGATCAACAAAGAATTAACGCTAGAGACGATAGCGAACTACTAAAGAAATTAGAAGAACACGGGAAGATTATGGAGGAAAATAAGGAGGAAGTGGTGAAATTGAGATTGGAACTGCAGAAGTCTCCGGTGTCCTACGCGAGTGTAGTGGCCGCGCCGCCGAAGCCTAAATCTCGGGGGCCTGCGGCCATGCACTCCATCGTCATTACGTCTAACGACGTAATGGACACCGGGGACCAAGTTATTAGTAAAATTAGGATGGCCACGGAAGCAGTCAAAGAAGGACTTCAGATAGACAGAATTAGGAAAGTGAAAGACCAAAAAGTGATATTAGGATGCAGTTCAGAAGGGACATTGGACAGAATCAAGGAAAAGATAAGGGACAAAGGAAAGGACCTAAGCTTCGAGAGCATTAGGAACAGGGACCCGCTGATCGTCCTCAAGGACGTTATGTCCTATAACTCGGATGAGGAGGTGCTCACAGCTCTAAGAGCTCAAAACAAGCACCTCCTCAAGGACGTCAGCGGCGACGATGACCGGATGGAGGTTCGGTATCGCAAGAAGACGAGGAGTCCGCTGGTGGCCCATATTGTGGTCAAGGTGTCACCGCAGATATGGGGCCGCCTGACGGACTCCGGACACGTCCATATCGACCTCCAGCGGGTCAGAGTCGGAGATCACTCGCCCCTGGTCCAGTGCTCTCGGTGCTTAGGGTACGAGCACACACGCAAGTATTGCGAAAGCAAAGAAGAAGTCTGCAGCCACTGTGGGGGGCCGCACCAGAAAGACAAGTGTCAGCAGTCGCGTATTGCTAAGGTGGTCCCACTCGGCAGTGTGTGCCAGGATGTCATGTGTGCAGCTGTGTGCGTCGTGGGTGTCTGCCCGTTGTTGTTGCCCATACTCGAGAGGGTGTGTTCTGCTCAGGTCGTTCATCTAAACATGACTCTGTCCCGCAGCGCGACACGCGCAGAAAACGGCTGTCTCTTGGACCATATTGTAATCAATGTAGGCCAGAGAAGCATAGTTAAGCAGAAGGCATCGCGCTGCGGTCGACCAGTATATGTCGGCCTGAGCAAAACACTCCCTCGTATTAATTTGTGCTACGTTTTGTGTTCCCGTCGTCTCACGTACCTGTCTTTTTTGTTATTTATTTATTTATTGACAATTTTAACAATAGGATCGAACCTGCACCGGAGTGCAGCGGTGGATCTAATTTAGGCAAAAATGATTTTTGTACATTGGTTATTCTCCCTGCACTCCGGTGCAGTAGTCGATCATAAATACAGAATTAATAAGAACGATTTTATAATAAAATATTTTTAGTAAATTGTAAGTTATTTTAGTAATTTAAAAAATGTAAACCCCTCCCCAAATTTAATAAAACAATCTTTTTTAATAAATTAAACAATTGCAGACAAGGCACGGATCATGTCTGTGGATCCTCCGGCGGAATACACAGAAACTGTGTATTCATTTAAAAAAAAAAAAAAAAAAAAAGGTTAGGTTAGGTTAGGTTTGGAGGCAGAGCTGTACGAGGGGTACAGGGCGGCCAAGAAGAGGCTGCAGCTGGAGGTGAAGCGGGCCAAGACGAGGGCCCGCGAAGACCTCATTAGGACCCTGGACACAGATCCGTGGGGGCGTCCATACAAAATGGTCAGGGGCAAACTCCGCCCCTGGGCTCCCCCACTGTCCCAGGGTCTCCGCCCCCAGCTGCTGGAAGAGGTGGTGGTCGCTCTGTTCCCTGCAAGGGAAGAGCACCCTCCTCCGCCCATGGTTCTGCCTTCCATGGCCATGACCGACGCGGACGATGGCGACGACGTGCCCGAAGTGACCCGGGTAGAGTTGAGCTCGGCGGTGCAACGGCTTCAAGCCAAAAACACCGCCCCAGGGCCTGACGGCATTCCTGGCCGTGCATGGGTTCTGTCCCTACGGGAGTACTGCGTCAAGTGTCAAGTGACTTACCATCTGCTAACGGTGAAGGAAAACATCGTGAGGAAACCCACATACCCTAGAAGTAATTCTATGAGTATGTCTGATCCACCAACCCGCACTAGGCCAGCGTGAGTGGATTATGGCCTAAACTCTCTAAGCTCTCTAGATAGAGGAGAGGAGACCCGAGCCCAGCAGTGGGACTTAATAGGTTGCTGATGATATATATATATATATATATATATATATATATATCTATCTTTCAAAATACGTAATCACAGTTAAAGATGTATTTTCAAAACAAAAGATTTAAATCTTTGGTTTTGAAAATACATCTTTATCATTACATTGTCATTGATATTAGTCAGATGGAATGATGCCTGATGGAAACAAACAAAAAACCAAAGATTTACAAGAGAAAGTTTTAAGAGTGATATTTATGTATCTTTCGAAGGAAAAGATTTATAATTCACTGATCTGATTGATAATTTAGTTTGCACCACAGACTAATAAGGGATACTACTTACGTATGTTTGCACATCACTACAACCCGCAAATATTCGATTATCTTCGTTAATCGTTATCTTCATCCGTCACAATGACAGCCTGTCTGTCACTGCCGTCAGTCATATATTTTTTTAACGGCCAGGTAAACTCGTTTTCAAGGAGTAATAATAATAATATTCTACCACAGTCACACAGAGCGGAGCGCCACCTAGTCCCAAAGTAAGCAATTATATTTGCTTGTGTTATGGGTACTAAACAACTGATATAGGTACTACTTAAATACTTTATACTTTTTTTTTGTAAATACGGTCGTACATATTATAGATAAATTACACCCAGACACAGAACAAACCTTTATGCTCATCACACAAAGATTTGTCCTGGGTGGGGATCGAACCCACGACCTCCAGCTTAGCAGTCAGGGCCACTAACCACTAGACCAACAGGCCAGTCAGTCAATACTCAATACTCAATGTCTTTATTGCACTCCATATGTTATAAAGATCTTACATAATGTTATGGATACAATATGGACCCTATTGGGCACGGCAACAAAGTCCAACTAATGTTGGGCACATATTACTGAATCCTTAGGATATGAGATTGTTGAACTAACTGATTCGCAAACCCAATCGTGCATATTATATGAACTACAATTACGGAGTCCGTGGCCTTCTTTTGGTGTTGGATAAAATTATCCAACACCAAAAGAATTTTTGAAATATACCAGTAGTTCCTGAGATTATCTTATTCAAACAAACTCATATGCTTATAGGCAACAATGTTGTAAATACAATTTAAAAAATAACTTTAGAACACGTATATTTTTCATTCAATGTAATTTTTTTAAGTACACAAATGTTACATTAAGTATTTACAATCCTACTAATATTATAAATGCGAAAGTTTGTAAGAATGTTTGGATGTTTGTTACCAGTAAACGAAAAAACCACTGAATAGATTTCAATGAAACTTTGCAGTAATTTACCTTATACATCAGAATAACATATAGGCTATATTTTATCTAGATATCGCGTAAATTGACTAAACCATGAGAACAAATGTAAAGTAAGTCGGAGAAAAATCTGCCATCTTATAGCTATTTCTGATTTCTCTACGTAAACCGTTAGTTTTACATAAGGACAATGTATGGAGGAATTGTTACTCTTAAATAGTTATAAAAAAAAGTACGCGACAGCATATGCCTATCTTTTATGTGGAAGTCGATATAGAGAGAATAGTGAGCAAGAAATACATTTAAATCGGATACTGCATTTAAAGTGAAAAAATTCATGGTATTAAACTAATTTCTGGGAATGTAAATACCTTTATCACTTTTGTCATTTAATGTAGATATTTTTTGTCGTTTACACTAAGTTATTTCGACAAATAGTTTAAAAGTTATTACGATATTAAATGAAATGTATATAATCCCAAAAATCTTATAATAATACTGTATGTCACCCGTGACTTCGCTTACCTGTTATTTTGTTTCTGTGACCACAGCAACTTTTCACTTTTAGAGGGAAAATTTCGGCCAATATTTTCTAAGCACAGATAATTACTTCAGATTAAACATAAGTAATATTACGTGATTGATTAGAATAGTACTTATCTTTGTAAACATCCATCCCGTGTCTTTTTGGTTAAAATTATCAAATATACAAACAAACATTCATCCTTTCAACTTTGTGTATGTATATTACTATATTTATCAACGTCAGCCCTAATGACAATTCAGTATGACAGATTAAAAAGAAATCAAAGATCTCTTTTTTCTTTTTGCTTACTATACAACCTCATTACTTGAATATATTACTAATCATTCACCAGTAAATTCAAAGAATATATTATGACAATTGTGTAGTAAAATTATCAAATAAAGTAAAATATGAAATAAAATATTTTTTGTAGAAAAGTAAATACATATATTGCAGTATCAAGGTAGTATAGTAGCAGAATACAAATACCATAGACCTAGGATCCGCGCGCCATTTTTATGTATTCGCGCCATTTCGGTCTAAAATTTGACATTTGACAGTGAATTATCATTATATGTATTTATGGTCGCTAAAGTCATAAACTAATAAAAATAAAACAATTGTGGATATTGTAAAATATGAAATAAAGGAAAATATGAAATAAAATATTTTTCGTAGAAAAGTATCAAGGTAGTATAGTAGCAGAATACAAATTCCTAGGATCCGCGCGCTTTTTTTTTTTATAACGATTTTTTTTATTTATGGCGGTACGAAGTACGCCGGGTCAGCTAGTTATATATATAACAAGTAAATCTAAATGATTTGGTTCTGTATTAATGTAAGTCCTAAATTTCTATATTTACTCTTATCCACAAGACTTAACTTGTAATAAATTAAAGTAACAGTTCAAGTGTAATAAATTCTAAATAGTTACTTACATATCTCGTTTCTAATGATATCTACTATACAGGCTGTACCTAGTGTGGATACCATAGTAAATGTATTGTATGTCCAAGTCAAACCTAATTATTTTGTATGAATGAAGTAATTTATGGAGATTAAACGAGCCGGGGTTTGGATTTGGTCGTCTCAGCTTGTCTTCTGTACATTTTTATTTTGTGGAAAGTGGTTACAGCATATAGACATCTTTTCCAGGCGTATCACAGTTCCAGATCCGTTAAAGCTAGGTGTTGTTGTTCAGTTGGCAGCCGACTCTGACTTGATTGTGAGTGTGACGTCACTTTGCCGGTGCCATAGACAACTCAAGACTGTAAACAAACATCACAGCAGTTAACAATGATATTACCTGAATTATTTTTTGCGTTCAATCCAACAAAGTTGAATGTACTAATCTTAGAAACTACTGATCCCATTAGTATTTTTTTTATGTTGGATAGCCCACTTATCTAGAGAGGCTATTAATATCATGCTACTGGCAGCTGAGCAGTGACTAAACAAAGAACGACGGGAGCAAAGCCTCATAAAATTGGACCAACCGCAAAGACTTCTGAATTGTTATTACCTATATCTAAACTAATTCATTTTTTTTTTTTTTTTATTCCAGTCCAGCAGTGGACTGCAATAGGCTAAAATGATGATGATGATGATGATATCAAAACCACTTACTTATCATCATCAACTGCCACATTCAAGGTTTCCTCATCAGATCTTTTCAGCTGGATCACTGCTACCACCTCTCTCGCCTCTACACTGAGTAGTCCCACTCTGCCATCGGAGATTAAGATACATTCTGTCTATTTTATACATCAACTCTTGACTCTCTAAGCTAGACAATGTTCTTAGTTTCATAGCAAGTAGCTTCCCATATATATCATATATGTCTTCTTCTTTTTCTAAGCAGTTAGTTTTAGGTTTTATTAATTCGGTCAACACTTTGCATATGGTTGTCTTGCCTGCTGTGATTTCGTAGTTTGTGTCTGTTTTTTGATTTGGTTTATGTTTCTTGTGGCTTGGAGAGTCACTGCCTTCATCTGATGAAGTGTCGTCATTTGAGTCGACTTCGCGTTTAGACATCTGGAATATTAAAGAGGGCAGATATAGCATATTGTATGAAATCACTAGATAGTGTAAAACATAGGCTGTCATTCTTTTTTTTATTTTTATTGCCTAAGTAAGGTAAGTAAGCGGTGACCGCCGCTCATAGACATTGGCAATGTTAGGGGCATAGCCAAGCCGCTGCTTAACTAAAGAGAATAGCTCTCTTTACACCTCGTTTGAAGGACATGTCCTACCACTGCAGGAATATCTGTATGTATGCGAAAAACTCAAAAATTACTGAACGGATTGTCATGTGGTTTTTACGAATAATTTTATACTAGCTGACCCAGTAATCGTTGTTCTGCCATGTTTCTAAATATACAAATTTCATTGCTGCTAGGTATAAACTAATCTATAATATAAAACTAAATTTTACGTAGGGCTACACTGGTGTGGGTCTTAGTTTGGCCACTCCTTAGTTCTTAAATGGTCATAGCATGATGTTATATTGCCTGTCATGATAAATGGGCTATCCAATTAATAATATATAATAATTATTCAATAGTTTCATCTATAGACATAGTTGTAGACAAGATTAGTGCGTTCAACTAAAGCTTTACAATGTTAGTATAGATTTAATTTTAATACTTGATATACAAAATACTATTCTGAATCAGGGAATTTAATTGGTATTATCGTCATCATTATTATATCAGCCCAATGACAACCACTGTTTCACATAGCCCTCACCTAAATTCCACCACAGCAAATGATTTTGTGCCACGTATATTTAGTATCAACCCATGTCTCACAGGTGGGGTTGGGTCTCCTTTCCTCGATCCATATTTGAGTTGAAATATGTTCTTTAATATTGTAGAACATTTTTTGCATCTCATGCAATGAAAGCCATAAAATATGGCTTTTTTTTCACCTTGGGTTACATTATTTAAGTTAGTAGGGATTCTTATTTTATTCTATTATTAAAAATAGCCAAAGTTACTCAGGGATAATGTATTTTACATTCTAACGAGAAAAATGTTTGAAAAGTATAAATCTTTTCATAATATTAATACAGATTTATTGATCATAATTATTATATTAATTATCCACATTCTTTGGAGAAGACACGTGCCCAACAATGGGACGTTTATGGGTTGAAATGAATAATTATACTTACCCTTAAGAGTGGAAGCTGCTCTTCTTCTTTGTCTAAAGCAAGGGATATCATTTCAGTATAGCATAATATACTCTGTGGGTACAATACTCTGTGAGGTTTCCTTCAGATTTTGACACTTTTTGAGCACGCTAGTATTGCCATAATGATTCATAAATAATATTTTTATTTGTAACCTAAACCCTCTGAGCTCTCTAGTTAGAGGAGAGGAGAACCGAGCCCAGCAGTGGGACTTAATGGGTTGCTGATGAATGAATGAAAAATGAAATTATTAAAGTAAAAGAAATTGTAACAAGAATATGAACATTATGTGAACAGCAGTTTTATTATTCTAGAACTTATTAGTAAAAGTTGACAGTACAGTTTTTATATTAAGAATCATGACAACGGTTGCTAGGATGGTCTATGTCAATTCTTAACATTCACCTCCCTGAAGAGGAACTTCTATAGGAGACCAATACTAGCACAAAGCATCTTTAGCCTTGGCTGGTATAACGGCTTTGTAAGCAGATCCGCAAGCTGCTCTTGCGTAGTCACTTGCTTAGTCGTAATAATCCCATCTGTGACACATTCTCGTACATAGAAGTGTCTTATATTTATATGTTTAGTGCGTGTATGCATCTCATATGGTGGATTGCGGGACAAGTTTAGGGCAGACTCGTTGTCTATGTGCAGGACTGGAGTTTTGGTCAGAGTTCCGACACATTCCTCAATGAGTCTCTTTAACCAAACTGATTCACGAGCCGCTTCACTTGCAGCGACAATTTCGGCTTCGGTTGTTGAAATTGCTACTGAAGTTTGTTTCTGACTTTTCCATGATAATAAACATCCGGCGTACAAACATACAATTCCGCTCGTAGAATGACCTGTCTGTGCGTCACCGCCGTAGTCAGCGTCGGAGTATATCATTAATTCCTTTTCTCCCGCCCTCTTAAACGTTAAACCATAATCACTGGTGCCCTTTAAGTAGCGCATAATTCGTTTGACGTTCAAGATGTCTTCTCTAGAGGGATTATCCAATTTCCTGGATACGACACTTATAGCGTAGGCTATATCTGGGCGTGTGCCCACCATTAAGTAGGAAAGTGCACCTACTATCTGTCGATACGGAAACTTTGAGTCATTTTCCATTTTGCCATTTTGGCCCTTATTCTCTGAAGCTTTTAGTATGGGTGTACCGACTGCTTTGCAGTTATCCATACCAAATCTTTCCAAAATTTTGTTTGTATAGGAAGTTTGGTGTATTTTTATACAGTTAGAAGATTGTTCAATCTGTAGCCCCAGAAAATAGTCCGCCTTTTTCTTTACAATTTTAAATCGCTTTCCGAGTTCCGAAATGAATTTATCACCATCATCTTTGCTGGATGCTGCTACTAATCCGTCGTCGACATAAAGCGCTAACATCACTTTAGAGTCTCCTCTAGTTCTAACGTAAATACAAGGATCTGTTTCACAGCGTTTAAAACCAGTTTCAATAAGAAAATCACCTATGCAGTTATTCCAACAACGTGGTGCTTGTTTTAAACCATACAAGCTTCTGGTTAGTTTGCAAACTCTCTTAGTATTATCATTATAGCCCTCTGGTTGCCGCATAAAAATATCTTCTTTAACGGTCCCGTTTAGAAAGGCTGTAGTGACGTCAAATTGCTGCAATGACATGCTTTCATTAGCTGCAATGCTTAGTAGCAATCTGATACTACTTAGTTTCGCTACTGGACTAAACGTTTCATCATAATCTATTCCTTTTCTTTGTAGAAATCCTCTTATGACTAGTCGAGCTTTAAACCGGTCTAAAGATCCATCAGGATTTTGTTTTACCTTATATACCCATTTGCTCGTAAGTGCTTTGCTACCTTTAGGTAGTTCCACTAATTTCCAAGTTTTGTTTTCTTTTAAAGCATTTATTTCATTATCCATCGCTTTAATCCATTGATTTTTATCTTTACTACACATTGCATCTTTAAAACTTGAAGGTTCAGTGTATCCATTCATCTCATCAATAGCTGTCATAATAAAGTCACCATACCGTTGTGGTGGTTGTATTTGCGATCTGTCTCTAAGATCGTGGTGGTGATTCGGTTCAGGTTCAATTTCAACAGCGTCTTCATATTCGAAGTTTTGATCATGATTTTCATGATCCTGTTGATAATAAGAATCAGCTAGTGTCTCTGGTTCATGATCAATTTGTTCATCGTGCTGAGTAGAATCTATATTAATGACGTTTTCATCATCAGTATCTACTTGAATTTTCTTTTTACCTGGAGTCAAATCACAAATGTTGTTGTCAATGTTGTTATTATAGGTAAGATTGTGAACATTGTCGTTTATTGTTGTATAGTAGTTTGTTTTAACAACTCTTACGTCTTTAGAAATGAAAGTTTTTCGTTTGGACGGAACATAAATTCTGTATGCTTTGCTGGTGTCCGAGTATCCAACAAACATTCCTGGTATTGCCTTGGAAGCAAACTTATGATCTTTAGGTCCTTTTTCCAGTATAAAGACTTTGGCTCCAAAAGGGTGGAGATGGTAGACGCAGGGCATTCTTGAGACCCATTTTTCGAAAGGCGTTTTGTTATCAATTGCACTATTTATACTTCTGTTAGACAGATAGTTTGCGGTGTTGATCGCTTCTGCCCATAAATGCATGGGTGCCTTAGCATCGATAAGCATAGCTCTGGCTTTCTCCACTAAAGTCCTGTTCTTTCGTTCGGCGATAACGTTCTGGTGTGGCGTATAGGGTGCGGATAAGCGTCGCGCAATCCCTTGTTCCTTTAGATAGGCTTGGAATCTGATATTGACATATTCCGTGCCATTGTCCGTTTGCAGGTGTTTGATTCTGTTTCCCGTAAATTTCTCCATTTCTTGTTTATACTCCTTGAACTTATCTAGTACTTCACATTTGTTTTTTAAGAAATAAACCCGTCCGTACCTGCTGTAATCGTCTATGAAGGTGACGAAATATCTGTTCTTTGCATTAGAAGGTGTAGTTATGGGTCCACATACGTCGCTATGTATGATCTCTAGACGTTCCAAAGTGCGAGGAGTTGTTCGTTGAGAAGGACTTGGCACTCGAGTCATCTTTGCTTGTATACATGTTTCGCAGTCTGACAAAGTCTCATTATTATTGAAATTCATACCACGCAACGTCTCGTTATTGAGTGCCAGGTGAAGATCTTTGTCATTCATATGTCCAAGCCTTCTGTGCCAATCTTGTTTTGAGTCTTGCTTCGCGTTTATTAAACTCGTTGCCGCAACACTTTGTTCAACGTTTGGCGATCTGACGTAGTAGAGACCACCTGACTTTTGTGCCGTCAAAACAAGATGTCTGCTCTTATTGTATACGAGAGCTTTATCTTTAACGAACGTGATGGTGGCTCCATGTTGAGTCATTTTTGGGACTGACATTAGGTTTTTGCATAGTGATGGTACATAAAGAGTGTTTTCAAGGTTAATTATACCTGATTTGCTTTTCAATGTTACTCTACCCGCACCTTTGATTTTGGTAGAATGCTGTTCTGAAGCAAAATTAAGTTCTCTTGAAACAGCTGTCATGTTTTTTAAATATTCTCGTTGAAAGGTCATGTGTGAGGTGCAGCCACTGTCCAGTACCCAGTCGCTCTTGTTGATTTCATTTGATGTAAGAAAACACTCTTCAGCGTAGTAGGAACTTTTCGAATCTGAATTTGAATTTTTATTTTTCTTCCAGCAGTTAGAGCAAATCTTGTGCGTCTTCTTCAGAAAGATTTTGCGTCCCGATTTCTTACATATTTTGCAAGATGCGTAGAGTACTTCTTCATGTTCATGTTGTTGTGGGCTCACCTCAACGTCACGATGTCGAGCATCACTCTCTTCTATAATTTTAATTTTGAGTTCCTCAGGTTTCGGTAGAATGTCGCGTGACTCCATAGCTACACGAAAATTTTCATATTCCGAGGATAGACTATAGAGCATAAGGATAGTAAGTAAATCCTCGTTTATGTCTACATCTATTTCTGAGAGTTTGTCTACAGTGTTCATAAATTTGTCCAAGTGTTCACGAACGTTGTTGTCTTCGAGTTTTGTTAGTATTAACCGCTTTAGGAGAGTTGCTTTTCTCGCGGGTCCTTTACTTGCATGTATTTCCTTTAGCTTGTACCATAGTGCGTTGGCAGACGTACATTTTTTGATGTCCTTCAGCTGCGAGGGAGCTATCAGTAGGATGAGTTCTGATTTTGCCTCTACGTCGCCATCAAGCTCAACGGTGCTTGGATTTGGAGGTAATGGTTTATCAACATACTTCCACAATTTGTTTCTAATTAGCACGGCTTCGGCTTGAATTGCCCAGGTGTCATAATTCTCCTTATCCAAAGGTTCGATGTGATATGTCGTTTTCGGCATTTTCGTATGTTGCCCGAGTTTAACACTTCACTTCAGAACTATACGGATTTTTAACGCTCTGCTACCATATTAAAGTAAAAGAAATTGTAACAAGAATATGAACATTATGTGAACAGCAGTTTTATTATTCTAGAACTTATTAGTAAAAGTTGACAGTACAGTTTTTATATTAAGAATCATGACAACGGTTGCTAGGATGGTCTATGTCAATTCTTAACAGAAATACCTATTTTTATATAGATTTAACAGAGTGACAAATCTGTGACAGAAACTATAGGTATCAGTCTCTTTCAAAGTTGATAATAAATTGAGGCAGTCAGCGCAAAAGTGGCCTAAGCAACAATTTTCATAATTCTTACTTAACTACGAAAAATTGCCTAAAACCTGATAAATTATCATACAAAATCGGCCTATCTCTAATTATTATGGTCAATAACAGATGGCGTTGCAAAACTTGTTTTTGAATTAATATAATAGTATCTAACCTTATTGCACAAGTGGCTAAAATGGCCTAAGCGGTTTACCACTTAGGCCATTTTTGCATTCTGGCAACAGACATTTTTGGCGGTTTAGGCTGACAGATGTCATTAAACGATACGTAGTAGGTATCTAGTATCCAATTCAATGCTAACCTAAATTGCTAATTAATCATATTGCTAAGAATGAGTCCAATAACTACTTTCTTGGGGAAGTCACTTTATTCATGTGTTCATACCATAGACCTAGGATCCGCGCTCTATACACTTCAGTATAGCATAATGTACTCTGTGCTAGTATCCCTTATTAGTCTGTGGTAGTCTCCCTTATTAGTCTGTGATGAAACGTCACAATTTCGATGCTGCTAGAAGAAAATAAACTATTGATAACTTTTGCAAAGTTTGCTGAATACTATTTGTTATTTTTACGTTAATCACTGAAAACTATTTAAAATGGAAGATGAAAGTACGATAGAGGATAACATTCGATGTAAGTACAACAAATTAAGCAGTATCAAAGAATCAAAATTTTTCTAAGTCTCGGCTCCATACAAAATCGATCAAAAGTCCCTGGCCCCTTGCACACCCTTTGCTACACTCCGACCCATATTTGTTTTGGCTTCATACATTTTATTTATGAAAGTTATGTTTCAGCACTTTTCGGTTCTGATTATGAAGATTCAGGGTCCGAATACTGTCCGTCAGAGCATCATTGTTCATCAAGCCTGGAAGATATGTCGCAAGAGGGATTGTATATTCCTGAGAGTGTAGAATTACAAACAGATGTAAGAGTAAATAAACCGAAGAAGAGATTGTGTAGCAGAGAGAATTGGGCCCGGAATGTAAAGAAATCAAGACGTGCTAAAGGAGAAGAATATGTCAACTACAAGGGCATATCAGTACCAGCAAAGACACCAAAAGTGGGATTATGTTCATGTCCTAACAAATGACATTTAAAAGTAAGTTGTGATCAACAAAATAAGTTATTTAAACAATTCCATGCATTGGCTAGTTTTGACTTGCAAACATCATATTTGTTTTCATTGATTAAAGTTGTTTTAAAGTCTCGTAGCTACACTTCTAACGAAAACTCAAGGAGACAAATGACTAGATGTTACTATTTATGTAACTCTGAAGGAGTAGAAGTTTTGGTCTGCAAGAAGTTTTTTAAAAATACATTGTGTTTGTCAGATGGTCGTATTATGACTTTTCAAAAATAAAAGCATATTCACTCCTCCTCTGGATCGTCGAGGTCATTCTGTATCAGTTAACAAAACACCTTGCAATAAGATACAGGAAATTAAAGATTTCATTAATTCTATTCCTTCTTATGAGTCTCATTACTCATTGCACAAGTCAAAAAACCACACATATTTGGCACCCGATTTGAATATCAGTATTCTATATTCACTATATAAAGAAAAAATATCTAATCCTACCTCCAAGTTTATATTTGGTAAAGTTTTTAATGAACATTTTAATTTGAGTTTCCATGCCCCCATCACTGATTCATGTAAACATTGTGATTCACTTGACATTAAACTAAAAGCTTGCGAGAATCTTGTAGAGAAAGTGAGATTAGATAATGAGAAAAATAGTATATATAGAGTATTAAGAAGGATGTGCAATTTTATAAGAATGATGATGATGTAGCTATTATTTCCTTTGATTTAATAAAGACACAACTCCGGTGATAAGTACAGGAATATGCTACTACAAACGCCAGCTGTGGACTTTCTGCCTAGGTGTTCATAATATGAAAATGAATGAAGTGCTATGTTTACATGGGATGAAAGTATTACTTGTATAATGTATTTTATTAAAAATATTGTAAAATGAAAGCACCTGATTATGTACTCTGACCAATGTGGAGGACAAAATCGGAACATTAAAATGGCTCTATTTTGTCAATACATTGTTTCCAATCCTGAGTTTACCACAAAGAAAATTGATCATAAGTTTCTAGTTAGTGGACATTCCTACATGACCTGCGATCAAGATTTTGGCTTAGTTGAAAAACCAAAAACCATATTTTAAAAATATTTTTGTACCTCAAGATTGGAACCAAGTGATTTTAGCTGCCAGGAAAGTCAGACCATTTAATAATCTCTGTGACGAAAGACCATTTTTTTTCAACTCAATCACTTGAAAGGAACATAACTAACAGGAAAGTTTCAGCCAACAAGGGAAATTTGAGTGGCTGAAAATGCAATGGTTAATGTATTATGAAATGCACCCATTTAAAATTTTTTTCAAGTATTCTAATAATAATGAAGTTCTATTTGAAGAAGTTGACATAAAAAAACGCACTTCTGTAGTTATTGATACACTACACATTTTATATCCTGAGGGGCATACAATTAGTGATAAGAAAAAGAAAGATTTACTGGAGTTGTCAGATTTTATACCACCAGTGCATCACAATTTTTATAGAGATTTAAAATGTTCAACTGCAGAAAGGGACATACTTTTCAATGATGACCAAATTGATGAATAATTTAAGTTTTACTTAATTTGTTAAGATAATTAAGTTAGTTAAGTCCTGAATAAGTCAGAATTCCCTGTATTTTTAAATAAAACTGTTAATTTAGTACTTATTTTATTAATGGCCTAACCTTGCTTATAGTCGAAAAATTGTTTAAGAACTTTTTAAATAAAACTTCTTAAAGAACAAATTAAAAAAAAATGGATTTATTTCAAAATACCCGACTTCATTCTGTAGGATGTATGATAGTAATTGCATAAAATATGAATAGAGCGTATTTACAGACGGAGTGGTAACGTAGCAATTAAACGTCAACCACGAAATCGTTGTTTTAAATTTTCATTATTTAATAGGAACTATATTTTAACAAGTAAATATAATTAAAAAAATAATAATAACCCGACTGCAAAAAATCAACAGAGAGCAACACACTAAAAAGACCGTAAAATTATTGTAATATTATTATACCTGGGTAAATATAAATACACAACATATGTATATATTTGTAATCTCCATTTGATTCCCTTTATTTTGATACTCTACTCGATAGATTTGGTTAAAAAAATAATAGAACTACTTACAATTTGGAACCATTCAATTATGTATATCTATCTCTTTTTGAATATATGTAATCTTCTTTTGATGCTCCTTATTTTGATACCCAACTTGATAGGTTTGGTTAAAAATAAAAATTGAACTTCTTACAATTTGGCGTCAAAAGCCCGCCGTTTAAGTCTTTTTATTCTTAAAACCTATCTAAGGACACTTGGGTTTTCTAGACGAACCTAACGATACCCTAATTGTCAAAATCCATCCAGCCGTTTGGAAGATTCGTGGGAATAAAGAAATTTACAAACATACAACATGTGCGCGAAAAACAATACCCGTCCTGACAGTCGGGTAAAAATATGTTCGCTACACTTTTTAGAATTAAGTGAGAAGTGTGTAAAAGGTTTTGTTACACATTGGAAACTGGCAGGGCGTTATTTTCATACAAAAATACTTACCTGCCTCTCTTACTTACCTTTTGACTGGCCTGTTGGTCTAGTGGTTAGTGACCCTGACTGCTAAGCTGGAGGTCGTGGGTTCGATCCCCACCCAGGACAAATCTTTGTGTCATGAGCATAAAGGTTTGTCCTGTGTCTGAGTGTAATTTATCTATAATATGTAGGTACGTATTTACAAAAAAAAATGTATTTAAGTAGTATATCCGTTATTTAGTACCCATAACACAAGCAAATATAATTTCTTACTTTGGGACTAGATGGCGCTGTGTGAATGTGGTACAATATTATTATATTATATTATTATTATTAATTAACAAAGTTGGCCTCTGACATCATCGACATCAGCGACATCAGTCTCACCACTCACGATCAGTGTCGCGAGTTAGTTTGACACCCTCACTCTATACAGGGTGGAATTTTGTAATGCTACCTGGAGGGAAAGTACTTTAAAAACTGGAGATAGATCATTTTACTCAAAGGAAACATGCCTTTCCTTTAAAAAGAAACATAACTGCATTTAACGATTTCCGATGTTATTTTTTTGGATTTTAACTGGTTCAATTCCCGGGTGTGGCAAGCGAATTTCCGAAAAAATTTGAATGCAATTTTGTTTCTTTTTAAAAACAAAGGAATTTTTCCTTTGAGTAAAATTATCTATCTCTAGTATTAAGAGTACTTTCCCTCCAGCCCCCGTATTCTGACCAGTCGGATTGCTCTCGGATCGTAAACTTTTTCGAATCTTAGTACTACGTTTTTTTACGGCTTAAGTTATTTAATGTTACAAAATAGTCTACCGTATAGAAAATTAAAAACTGATTAATTTAAGATTTGTTCTTACAACCATAATTTTTTTAAACATTGTTTTTTAACTTTATTTAAACTGACATTTCCGTCCGAAAATTTTCCGACAGCTTAGAATCAGCCCTCTGGTGGCATTACAAAATTCCACCCTGTATGTTAGTCTAATCAAACTTACTCGTTACCATCATCTTCAAATTTTATATTTATTCTTATCGATGACCTGTATTCTTGTTCCAATTCCGTGTCTATTCCCGAATCGTCTAGTTTAATGGGTTTATCTTCCTCTTGTCTGATAAACAATTTAATACATGTGAGATAAAGATTGCATTGTTGATACAAATTGTGAACTATTATAAGTAAGACAACATACTTTATATCGTCAGCGTCATGATCCAATATTTCTAATTTCTGTTTTTTGGCTGGAACAACATCGTCAGAAGATGTATCAACATCCTCTTGTTCCAAGATGCGAGTGACAGTACGCTCGCTGACACTAGTGGCGTCAGCAGTTCTCTTGAGGACGTTCTCCAAGACGCTCAGGTCACAACAGTTCCCGGTGAACTCCTTCAACTGTCGGTACTCGTTCTGCAGGTAGCGGTACACTCGCACGATCACCTCTCTGCCCTACACACACACAATACACTACTGACACGCTGTGCACTAATTTTTGTTAATTATACATACATAATGTTAACTTGGTAACATATTAAAAATATATCTATCATGTACAAATGATGATGTGTGTATGTACAATATAGCTTCTAACTATAATCTATAATGTTTATTCGCATTTTGTTTGTATAAAACACTAAACTATAGATGTAATATAATACATACATAAAACTTAAACATACAATATAATATATATAATAAATTACTGCCATGTACTGATATTCCTGATACTAAAACTTCGAAATTTCATCTTAGTCATTTTATGGTTACATGTCACTAAGTCATAGGCCTTAGTAAACAAATAGGTACTGCACGAGATTTTTTAATTTAACTATAACATATTTTTAACTTAACTAATATTACAACTACCTACATTACTAACACTACACTAAGTTGGTTATTATATTTGTATTCATTATTGTATTTTTCTCTGTAAGTGATTATTGTTAATCTTTTGAGAAAATAAATGTCTTTAACCGTTAACTTACCTCTGGTATATCTGAACATTCTTCGGCTGCAGATTCACTAGAAGTTCTCTGAGACACATTACTCTGCAACAGTAATAATGTACGGGTCAGAATGACGAGTATATTGTAACAGAAATTAATATGTGATACAGGAAAGGAATCTATCTCTAATGAAATTAAATGTATTTCCATAATATGACTGGCCTGTTGGTCTAGTGGTTAGTGACCCTGACTGCTAAACCGGAGGTCGTGGGTTCGATCCCCACCCAGGACAAATCTTTGTGTGATGAGCATAAAGGTCTGTTCTGTGTCTGGGTGTAATTTATCTATAATATGTATTTAACAAAAAAAAGTATTTTAAGTAGTATATCAGTTGTTTAGTACCCATAACACAAGCAAATATAATTGCTTAATTTGGGACTACATGGCGCTGTGTAAATGTGGTAGAATATTATTATTATATTATTATAATTACTTACCGGTAAAAATAAAGTAGGAATGGTACCCCTCTTCAAAAAGGTCTTTGAATTGCTTTTTCTTTTAAATTTATCTTCAAAGTGCTTGCAACATATTACAGATTTAATTTTGGGTGTCCAATTTGGTTTACCAGTAAGTCTAATCCATTGGTTCCTAATTGCAGTGTCTTTTGGAAAACTGTACAATACAAACAGTTTTGTAAGGTTTAGGTGTTTTATAATTAGAATGTCTTCAAATAAAATATAATAATAACAATATACAACTACGTAGCTGCTGCCCGGGGCTTTTGTGTAGAACAAAGAAAGACTGAAGTCGTGGGGACAGCTAGTTAATTAATCATCATGTCAATCCATAAACATCCCACTGTTGGGCACGGGTCTCTTCCAAAGAATGTGGAGGGAATTTAACCTAATATACCACGTTGGCCAGACAAGTTGATGAAGGGTTTGTTTCGAATTTTCCTTTTCTCGCAGTGCTACTATCATATTTATATATACTAGCATATATATATAGGCGACTAATGGAGTAACCTTATACAGATATAAGGTTACTCCATTAGTCGCCTTGTACAACACTCACAGGTTGAAATGTGACATTATGTATTCTTCCATCACTACATGTATACTTATTTATACTAATAAATGACTATATTTCTCCGTGTGGTGACGGAGACAAGGAATACGTTTGTCACCACTCCCTCTCATTCCCGGGATGTAGTATGAGGCGACTAAGGGAAAATTACGCCATAACAACTGCGCTAGACAAGGAAAACTCGAAACAAAACCCTGTACCAACCTGTCTAGCCAATATGGTATCAGTAGGCTAATCGCTCGCTTTGGCGGAAATTAGGTGAGGACTATGGCTTAAATCACACCGAAATGGCAGCGGCTGGCAGCGCAGGGCAGCGGCGCGACTGCTCGCACCTGACCGCGACTTGCCTGCCTCGTGCTATTTCTATGCGCAGTTTACATTCTACATTTAACAAGGAACCTTGTGTGTACTTGACAGTGAAAATGAGTGTTTTGGATTTAATTATTATTGCACGTATACTTGAAGAAGAAGAGGAAGAGGAAAGGCGGGAAAGACTTTAGCGCGGGCGCGGTAGGCAAGACATTGCCAACATTCCGGTGACATTCCGGTTCGAAATAAACGAATTTTTTGTGTGGCTGACACTGGCTTGGCCACCATCGTGGATTTTGATTTTGATGATGCAAAAAATTAGTCGATAATTGGACCAAATTGGTCATCAAATATCAGAATTGGACCTTCAATGGTTCAAAAGTTATAAGGGTTTTTATTTGGCCGATCTGGGGAGAGTCTCCCCAGCTTGGCCACATTCGTATCTCAAAAACTAGGACACCTAGCGAAGATCTGTTTTCACCCAGAATTAGTCACTAATTGGACCAAATTGGTCATTAAATATCAGAATTGGTCGGGTCTTAGTTTAAAAGATACGAGGAGTTGTTTCCCCAGCTTGGTCACGTTTGTATCTTAAAAACTAAGACACCTAGCGAAGATCTGTTTTCTCCCAGAATTAGACGTTAATTGGACCAAATTGGTCACCAAATATCAGAATTGGTCGGGTCTTAGTTTAAAAGATACGAGGAGTTGTTTCCCCAGCTTGGTCACGTTTGTATCTTAAAAACTAAGACACCTAGCGAAGATCTGTTTTCACCCAGAATTAGTCGCTAATTGGTCTAAATTGGTCATTAAATATCAGAATTGGACCTTCAGTGGTTCAAAAGTTATAAGCGTTTTTATTTGGCCGATCTGGGGACAGTCTCCCCAGCTTGGCCACATTTGTATCTCAAAAACTAGGACACCTAGCGAAGATCTGTTTTCACCCAGAATTAGTCGCTAATTGGTCTAAATTGGTCATTAAATATCAGAATTGGACCTTCAGTGGTTCAAAAGTTATAAGCGTTTTTATTTGGCCGATCTGGGGACAGTCTCCCCAGCTTGGCCACATTTGTATCTCAAAAACTAAGACACCTAGCGAAGATCTGTTTTCACCCAGAATTAGTCGCTAATTGGTCTAAATTGGTCATTAAATATCAGAATTGGACCTTCAGTGGTTCAAAAGTTATAAGCGTTTTTATTTGGCCGATCTGGGGAGAGTCTCCCCAGCTTGGCCACATTTGTATCTCAAAAACTAGGACACCTAGCGAAGATCTGTTTTCTCCCAGAATTAGACGTTAATTGGACCAAATTGGTCACCAAATATCAGAATTGGTCGGGTCTTAGTTTAAAAGATACGAGGAGTTGAATTTTTAAGGTATAGTCTAGGAGCTAGATCAAAGAGTTTTTACCCAATTATTTGCCTATAACGATAACCTCTAAAGTAAGGATAGAATAAAAAACTTTCGGTTCAAAATATAAAATGATTTATTTATTATTATGATAGGGTTACTACCTACCTACTTACAATTATGCACAGAGTTCCAACCTCTTCAACTTACCAATTTAAAACAAACAATATATTTTCGCGTTTGTATGGGAGTGATGTATCTGTTACGTAGTAACTATTCTGTGCTGTAGGCATGCTCTCAACATTGGAAACACTATCATTTAAATTACCTACCAACTTCATTTTTGAATTTCTGTCTTTGCCATATCTGCCAGAGGTTCTAAACACATGTTAGATTAAGTAGGTATTATTATTAACATTTTATAGTAGGTACCTACATAAGTACAATAATAAATCATTTTATTTTTAGAACCGAAAGATTTTTATTCTATCCTTACTTTAGAAGCTAATGTTATAGTTTAATAATAGGGTAAAAGCTCCTAGACTATACCTTAAAAATTCAACTCCTCGTATCTTTTAAACTAAGACCCGACCAATTCTGATATTTGGTGACCAATTTGGTCCAATTAACGTCTAATTCTGGGAGAATACAGATCTTCGCTAGGTGTCCTAGTTTTTGAGATACAAATGTGGCCAAGCTGGGGAGACTCTCCCCAGATCGGCCAAATAAAAACGCTTATAACTTTTGAACCATTGAAGGTCCAATTCTGATATTTAATGACCAATTTGGTCCAATTAGCGACTAATTCTGGGTGAAAACAGATCTTCGCTAGGTGTCCTAGTTTTTGAGATACAAATGTGGCCAAGCTGGGGAGACTCTCCCCAGATCGGCCAAATAAAAACGCTTATAACTTTTGAACCATTGAAGGTCCAATTCTGATATTTAATGACCAATTTGGTCCAATTAGCGACTAATTCTGGGTGAAAACAGATCTTCGCTAGGTGTCCTAGTTTTTGAGATACAAATGTGGCCAAGCTGGGGAGACTCTCCCCAGATCGGCCAAATAAAAACGCTTATAACTTTTGAACCATTGAAGGTCCAATTCTGATATTTAATGACCAATTTGGTCCAATTAGCGACTAATTCTGGGTGAAAACAGATCTTCGCTAGGTGTCCTAGTTTTCGAGATACGAATGTGGCCAAGCTGGGGAGACTCTCCCCAGATCGGCCAAATAAAAACCCTTATAACTTTTGAACCATTGAAGGTCCAATTCTGATATTTGATGACCAATTTGGTCCAATTATCGACTAATTTTTTGCATCATCAAAATCAAAATCCACGATGGTGGCCAAGCCAGTGTCAGCCACACGATTTTTTTATTTTTTTTATTGCCAACGGCCGCCCGCGACTGCTCGATCAGTCGCGCGCCGCCGCCGCGTAGGAGTCGTCAGAGTGAAGACTTTCCAAGTTTCTCAAGCGATACTATGTATTACAAATATGAAGTTAAAGTTTAAAATCATATGACACTGAAAATGCTCGTCGCTGCGAATTTCAGTGTGATTTGAGCCTATGTCCAGCAGTGGACGTCGTTTGGCTGATAGGATGATCATACAGTTTCCAATGTTTCAAAGCAAGAAATCACTATTTATAAACTTACACGTGGAATTTCAGATCACCTCCTGGACACCACGTACTACCGCAACCACGCACTACACATTTTTGCACCATCTCTATCTATGCCGTACTCTTTGCTGTGAAGTTGTGAACTGCAATGTAAGATTATGTACGGTCAAGTACCTACCAATACCAACAAACAGCAACATCAAGATTTTAAATTTTCAACAACCCGCTAGAGATGTCGCACCTTCGCACATTGGTGCACAGAGTATAATATAACCACTACGTTTTACATTGAGGCAAGGTATATGGACGTGTTACCCAAAATCACATTCCTAAAATGTGGGTAATTTGAGAAAATTATGTTTAAAAACTAAAATTTCACATTAGTTAGCGTCCATTTATCTTTCTAAAGGCTATCAGTTTGCTCATATACACAGAGTACATTATGCTATACTGCTGTAAAGTTCATACTTTTCGTAATTGTTGAATGTGCAGTATTTTTATTGGTGAACTTAAGTGTCTCTTAAAACTCTTTTACTTCAGTTTAGTTTAGTTAAATCAAAACAAAAAAATGGCTATACAATATCAAAGTTTGTACAATTAAAAGTGTATGTTAGATTGGATAAATATATTGCATTCTCTCAGGAATTTAACTTTTTGTTTTAGTATATACAAATTACAATACAATACAAAATACTTTTATTTACAATATAGTTTTGTAATAAAATAATTGATATTTTAATTTTGCGCAAAGTTCTTTTGAAACTAATTCACGTTTTAGATACCGGGAACCTTCCTTATAAAGAAACTAAAAGCAATACCAAAAGAACTTTGCGCAATTTTCATTATAATTTTTTTTTAAATGGGCACTTTAATTTATCTAAATAACTACTTTCAAAAATGACACCGAAAATCATTATTAGAAGTATTTATAAGAGTGATTATTAATCACTTGATCGTAAAATTAAAGAATTTTTAGATTTTTTTGCTTCTAAGACCACTGTTCCTACGCAACCGTGGTCGTAGGCAAATTTGCTGACACAACATTTCGGATAACCTGTTACATTCTTGTGACTTTCATAAGTGTTACCTTGTAACCTAGATGAATAAACGAGATTTCATTTCATTTCAACCTCGCAATGATTTAATTTTACAAATACGTAACTTTAAACAACAATTTCATAAGAAATGGCTGTTGCACGGTAGACACAAGCAAAGATTTTTTGATTATGTCAATACTTGGATACACGGAAGTTGTGAATTCCCCGCTTTTTAGTCCCAAAATCAGGAAGGCTAACAGCAAGTTTCAACGTTTGCAGTGACAATTCGAAACGAAGTAAGACATCTAATCTGTGTACAGAGATCGATGAGAATGTCTTAATTTATGCTGCAAAAATGAAATTTAAGGCCTCAGGCAGAGACTGAGACTTTTTAATAACTTGAGCTAAGTTATTAAAAAGTCTCAGAATACGCAAAATACTGTTTCGACAGTTCTTATGAAACAAAAGTTAGGAAACTATCACCACGAGAAACCCTTTCATTACGTATCAAAGCTAAACTCTCACGCAAACAATATAATATAATTAGAGTCCACACAAAAGATAATTATATTTCCTTTATAAGTTGATTCAGGCTGAAATAACAAAGTGTTATCCAGAAGATATTCATACTACAGACATTGAAGTTGTCGTGCCACTTCAGTCTTTGTTAAATCACATAGCTACTGTAACTATACGTCTGGTTGAGTCACAAAAAAGTATTCTACATTCGCAGTCAATAAGCTTTTTAGAAAAAAAAAAAATGTTTTCTAAATGGGGATTTGCAGCTCCAGCCTCCAGCCATACCCAATATAAACAAAAGTTTATTTCAGAGGCAGCTGATGACAAACAGCGAAGAAGCTCAGGAGTTCCGAAATAAACATTTTTGCCGAAAAACTTCCATAACTGTAAATTTCGGATATCATTAGTCGTTTATTCATATCATCAGACACCATTATAAGCCTGATGTGGAAAATACCCAGAATTCACCAAAAACTCTTCGACCCGGTAGTTATTAACATGTTAGAAGAGGAATAGACACTAATTTTACAATTTATTCATTTTGGGTAACGCCTCCATATACCTTGCCCCAGTGTGCTTCGGTGCAACAAAGGCACAACAGCTCATTTTTAAATTTTACAGGAGAGGACTTTTAATTTTTTTTTTCCCACTTATATTCCTATTACTGGCTTAACCACAAAAGCACTTGCGCCATCTGGTAGAATTTTGAGATAATTTCGCGGATTTCAGTAGGTATAGCATAATGTACTCTCTGAATAGTAATTATGTGTAATATCTGTAACGACTGCGACCCTGTGAACTGTACTCAGGTATCTATCTATCTATGCCGTACCGTACTCTTTGCTGTGAACCGCAATGTAAGCAAGTCAGCGTAGTGAATACAGTAAAAAGTATAATTTTCAACAACCCGCTAGAGATGTGTAACTCAGGAGTGATTGATACAAAAGATGTATATATATCTTTATATATAAGATAATAAGCGATAGTGGCTGAATGGATAAGGGACCGGCGTGCAAATCACGCGGTCCGAGTTCGATCCCGACCGGCAGTACCAATGTGGATTCCACTTTGTGGAATTTATATGTACTAGTCAAGTGACTTACCATCTGCTAACGGTGAAGGAAAACATCGTGAGGAAACCCACATACCCTAGAAGTAATTCTATGAGTATGTCTGATCCACCAACCCGCACTAGGCCAGCGTGAGTGGATTATGGCCTAAACTCTAAGCTCTCTAGATAGAGGAGAGGAGACCCGAGCCCAGCAGTGGGACTTAATAGGTTGCTGATGATATATATATATATATATATATATATATATATATATATCTATCTTTCAAAATACGTAATCACAGTTAAAGATGTATTTTCAAAACAAAAGATTTAAATCTTTGGTTTTGAAAATACATCTTTATCATTACATTGTCATTGATATTAGTCAGATGGAATGATGCCTGATGGAAACAAACAAAAAACCAAAGATTTACAAGAGTTAAAGTTTTAAGAGTGATATTTATGTATCTTTCGAAGGAAAAGATTTATAATTCACTGATCTGATTGATAATTTAGTTTGCACCACAGACTAATAAGGGATACTACTTACGTATGTTTGCACATCACTACAACCCGCAAATATTCGATTATCTTCGTTAATCGTTATCTTCATCCGTCACAATGACAGCCTGTCTGTCACTGCCGTCAGTCATATTTTTTTTTAACGGCCAGGTAAACTCGTTTTCAAGGAGTAATAATAATAATATTCTACCACAGTCACACAGAGCGGAGCGCCACCTAGTCCCAAAGTAAGCAATTATATTTGCTTGTGTTATGGGTACTAAACAACTGATATAGGTACTACTTAAATACTTTATACTTTTTTTTTGTAAATACGGTCGTACATATTATAGATAAATTACACCCAGACACAGAACAAACCTTTATGCTCATCACACAAAGATTTGTCCTGGGTGGGGATCGAACCCACGACCTCCAGCTTAGCAGTCAGGGCCACTAACCACTAGACCAACAGGCCAGTCAGTCAATACTCAATACTCAATGTCTTTATTGCACTCCATATGTTATAAAGATCTTACATAATGTTATGGATACAATATGGACCCTATTGGGCACGGCAACAAAGTCCAACTAATGTTGGGCACATATTACTGAATCCTTAGGATATGAGATTGTTGAACTAACTGATTCGCAAACCCAATCGTGCATATTATATGAACTACAATTACGGAGTCCGTGGCCTTCTTTTGGTGTTGGATAAAATTATCCAACACCAAAAGAATTTTTGAAATATACCAGTAGTTCCTGAGATTATCTTATTCAAACAAACTCATATGCTTATAGGCAACAATGTTGTAAATACAATTTAAAAAATAACTTTAGAACACGTATATTTTTCATTCAATGTAATTTTTTTAAGTACACAAATGTTACATTAAGTATTTACAATCCTACTAATATTATAAATGCGAAAGTTTGTAAGAATGTTTGGATGTTTGTTACCAGTAAACGAAAAAACCACTGAATAGATTTCAATGAAACTTTGCAATAATTTACCTTATACATCAGAATAACATATAGGCTATATTTTATCTAGATATCGCGTAAATTGACTAAACCATGAGAACAAATGTAAAGTAAGTCGGAGAAAAATCTGCCATCTTATAGCTATTTCTGATTTCTCTACGTAAACCGTTAGTTTTACATAAGGACAATGTATGGAGGAATTGTTACTCTTAAATAGTTATAAAAAAAAGTACGCGACAGCATATGCCTATCTTTTATGTGGAAGTCGATATAGAGAGAATAGTGAGCAAGAAATACATTTAAATCGGATACTGCATTTAAAGTGAAAAAATTCATGGTATTAAACTAATTTCTGGGAATGTAAATACCTTTATCACTTTTGTCATTTAATGTAGATATTTTTTGTCGTTTACACTAAGTTATTTCGACAAATAGTTTAAAAGTTATTACGATATTAAATGAAATGTATATAATCCCAAAAATCTTATAATAATACTGTATGTCACCCGTGACTTCGCTTACCTGTTATTTTGTTCCTGTGACCACAGCAACTTTTCACTTTTAGAGGGAAAATTTCGGCCAATATTTTCTAAGCACAGATAATTACTTCAGATTAAACATAAGTAATATTACGTGATTGATTAGAATAGTACTTATCTTTGTAAACATCCATCCCGTGTCTTTTTGGTTAAAATTATCAAATATACAAACAAACATTCATCCTTTCAACTTTGTGTATGTATATTACTATATTTATCAACGTCAGCCCTAATGACAATTAGAGATGAAACGAATATACTCATATTAGGTATGCATATTATAATACGAGCGACCCGTATTCATATTAGGTTATAGGAATGTCATCTATTAGGTTACTCGATATTAGTCAAGTATTAGCCAGAGACTACGCGAACGAATACTAGATATAGAGCATAATATTAATACTAAAACGTTCACTCCTTACCCTATTATCTGACTAATATCGAGTAATAGGTATGGTATTAGAATATGACGAAACTAATATATCCTATATTAGGATTATGCGAAATTGACCCTAATATAACATCTCTAATGACAATTCAGTGTGACAGATTAAAAAGAAATCAAAGATCTCTTTTTTCTTTTTGCTTACTATACAACCTCATTACTTGAATATATTACTAATCATTCACCAGTAAATTCAAAGAATATATTATGACAATTGTGTAGTAAAATTATCAAATAAAGTAAAATATGAAATAAAATATTTTTTGTAGAAAAGTAAATACATATATTGCAGTATCAAGGTAGTATAGTAGCAGAATACAAATACCATAGACCTAGGATCCGCGCGCCATTTTTATGTATTCGCGCCATTTATTTTCGGTCTAAAATTTGACATTTGACAGTGAATTATCATTGTATGTATTTATGGTCGCTAAAGTCATAAACTAATAAAAATAAAACAATTGTGGATATTGTAAAAATGAAATAAAGTAAAATATGAAATAAAATATTTTTTGTAGAAAAGTATCAAGGTAGTATAGTAGCAGAATACAAATACCTAGGATCCGCGCGCTTTTTTTTTTTTTAACGATTTTTTTTATTTATGGCGGTACGAAGTACGCCGGGTCAGCTAGTTATATATATAACAAATAAATCTAAATGATTTGGTTCTGTATTAATGTAAGTCCTAAATTTCTATATTTACTCTTATCCACAAGACTTAACTTGAATAATAGTAACAGTTCAAGTGTAATAAATTATATTATATATAAATTCTAAATAGTTACTTACATATCTCGTTTCTAATGATATCTACTATACAGGCTGTACCTAGTGTGGATACCATAGTAAATGTATTGTATGTCCAAGTCAAACCTAATTATTTTGTATGAATGAAGTAATTTATGGAGATTAAACGAGCCGGGGTTTGGATTTGGTCGTCTCAGCTTGTCTTCTGTACATTTTTATTTTGTGGAAAGTGGTTACAGCATATAGACATCTTTTCCAGGCGTATCACAGTTCCAGATCCGTTAAAGCTAGGTGTTGTTGTTCAGTTGGCAGCCGACTCTGACTTGATTGTGAGTGTGACGTCACTTTGCCGGTGCTGTAGACAACTCAAGACTGTAAACAAACATCACAGCAGTTAACAATGATATTACCTGAATTATTTTTTGTGTTCAATCCAACAAAGTTGAATGTACTAATCTTAGAAACTACTGATCCCATTAGAATTATTTTATGTTGGATAGCCCACTTATCTAGAGAGGCTATTAATATCATGCTACTGGCAGCTGAGCAGTGACTAAACAAAGAACGACGGGAGCAAAGCCTTATAAAATTGGACCAACCGCAAAGACTTCTGAATTGTTATTACCTATATCTAAACTAATTCATTTTTTTTTATTTTTTATTCCAGTCCAGCAGTGGACTGCAATAGGCTAAAATGATGATGATGATGATGATATCAAAACCACTTACTTATCATCATCAACTGCCACATTCAAGGTTTCCTCATCAGATCTTTTCAGCTGGATCACTGCTACCACCTCTCTCGCCTCTACACTGAGTAGTCCCACTCTGCCATCGGAGATTAAGATACATTCTGTCTATTTTATACATCAACTCTTGACTCTCTAAGCTAGACAATGTTCTTAGTTTCATAGCAAGTAGCTTCCCATATATATCATATATGTCTTCTTCTTTTTCTAAGCAGTTAGTTTTAGGTTTTATTAACTCGGTCAACACTCTGAATATGGGTGTCTTGCCTATTGTGATTTCGTAGTTTGGGTCTGTTTTTTGATTTGGTTTATGTTTCTTGTGGCTTGGAGAGTCACTGCCTTCATCTGATGAAGTGTCGTCATTTGAGTCGACTTCGCGTTTAGACATCTGGAATATTAAAGAGGGCAGATATAGCATATTGTATGAAAATCACTAGATAGTGTAAAACATAGGCTGTCATTCTTTTTTTTATTTTTATTGCCTAAGTAAGGTAAGTAAGCGGTGACCGCCGCTCATAGACATTGGCAATGTTAGGGGCATAGCCAAGCCGCTGCTTAACTAAAGAGAATAGCTCTCTTTACACCTCGTTTGAAGGACATGTCCTACCACTGCAGGAATATCTGTATGTATGCGAAAAACTCAAAAATTACTGAACGGATTGTCATGTGGTTTTTACGAATAATTTTATACTAGCTGACCCAGTAATTGTTGTTCTGCCATGTTTCTAAATATACAAATTTCATTGCTGCTAGGTATAAACTAATCTATAATATAAAACTAAATTTTAAGTAGGGCTACACTGGTGTGGGTCTTAGTTTGGCCACTCCTTAGTTCTTAATTGGTCATAGCATGATGTTATATTGCCTGTCATGATAAATGGGCTATCCAATTAATAGAATTATTCAATAGTTTCATCTATAGACATAGTTGTAGACAAGATTAGTGCGTTCAACTAAAGCTTTATAATGTTAGTATAGATTTAATTTTATAATCATAATCATAATCTTTATTTGTGGATCATAGGTTATATAAAGATCTTAATATTATGTTAGTGCTTTACTATGTCCTACCACATTGTGATGTACAAATAGTGTTTCATAGGTTTTGTTTTAAATGCTGAGTAGGTATTAATTACATTATATAATAGATAATATTAAAAACAGAATACATTCTAATTTAATGAAAACAAAATAATGGTAATACAGCTATTGGTAGTAAGACTAATACAGCAAAATCAGTTCATGTCAGATAAAATAGTAAGTAATAATTAAAGTTAATGTCAATCAAATAGTTATTAAGTATATTACATGTTTTATGGCTGTCCAAAATACCTAACAGCGAATTAAGTTAGAAACATCAACATTTGTGATACATAGAATGTCAATAGATTTTTATGATTAAGGTAATGTAATTAAATTATGAATACTTAAATGTCAATTAATTGTAAATATGTTGATGAAAAATATTAATTAAAGTCAAACAGATATGAATTTATGTCAAAAATATTAATTAATGTCAATCAAAAAATTTTAATACTTGATATACAAAATACCATTCTGAATCAGGGAATTTAATTGGTATCATCGTCATCATTATTATATCAGCCCAATGACAACCACTGTTTCACATAGCCCTCACCTAAATTCCACCACAGCAAATGATTTTGTGCCACGTATATTTAGTATCAACCCATGTCTCACAGGTGGGGTTGGGTCTCCTTTCCTCGATCCATATTTGAGTTGAAATATGTTCTTTAATATTGTAGAACATTTTTTGCATCTCATGCAATGAAAGCCATAAAATATGGCTTTTTTTTCACCTTGGGTTACATTATTTAAGTTAGTAGAGATTCTTATTTTATTCTATTATTAAAAATAGCCAAAGTTACTCAGGGATAATGTATTTTACATTCTAACGAGAAAAATGTTTGAAAAGTATAAATCTTTTCATAATATTAATACAGTTTTATTGATCATAATTATTATATTAATTATCCACATTCTTTGGAGAAGACACGTGCCCAACAATGGGACGTTTATGGGTTGAAATGAATAATTATACTTACCCTTAAGAGTGGAAGCTGCTCTTCTTCTTTGTCTAAAGCAAGGGATATCATTTCAGTATAGCATAATGTACTCTGTGGGTACAATACTCTGTGAGGTTTCCTTCAGATTTTGACACTTTTTGAGCACGCTAGTATTGCCATAATGATTCATAAATAATATTTTTATTTGTAACCTAAACCCTCTGAGCTCTCTAGTTAGAGGAGAGGAGAACCGAGCCCAGCAGTGGGACTTAATGGGTTGCTGATGAATGAATGAAAAATGAAATACATATTTTTATATAGATTTAACAGTGACAAATCTGTGACAGAAACTATAGGTATCAAAGTCTCTTTCAAAGTTGATAATAAATTGAGGCAGTCAGCGCAAAAGTGGCCTAAGCAACAATTTTCATAATTCTTACTTAACTACGTAAAATTGCCTAAAACCTGATAAATCATCATACAAAATCGGCCTATCTCTAATTATTATGGTCAATAACAGATGGCGTTGCAAAACTTGTTTTTGAATTAATATAATAGTATCTAACCTTATTGCACAAGTGCCTAAAATGGCCTAAGCGGTTTACCACTTAGGCCATTTTTGCATTCTGGCAACAGACATTTTTGGCGGTTTAGGCTGACAGATGTCATTAAACGATACGTAGTAGGTATCTAGTATCCAATTCAATGCTAACCTAAATTGCTAATTAATCATATTGCTAAGAATGAGTCCAATAACTACTTTCTTGGGGAAGTCACTTTATTCATGTGTTCATACCATAGACCTAGGATCCGCGCTCTATACACTTCAGTATAGCATAATGTACTCTGTGCTAGTATCCCTTATTAGTCTGTGGTAGTCTCCCTTATTAGTCTGTGATGAAACGTCACAATTTCGATGCTGCTAGAAGAAAATAAACTATTGATAACTTTTGCAAAGTTTTCTGAATACTATTTGTTATTTTTACGTTAATCACTGAAAACTATTCAAAATGGAAGATGAAAGTACGATAGAGGATAACATTCGATGTAAGTACAACAAATTAAGCAGTATCAAAGAATCAAAATTTTTCTAAGTCTCGGCTCCATACAAAATCGATCAAAAGTCCCTGGCCCCTTGCACACCCTTTGCTACACTCCGACCCATATTTGTTTTGGCTTCATACATTTTATTTATGAAAGTTATGTTTCAGCACTTTTCGGTTCTGATTATGAAGATTCAGGGTCCGAATACTGTCCGTCAGAGCATCATTGTTCATCAAGCCTGGAAGATATGTCGCAAGAGGGATTGTATATTCCTGAGAGTGTAGAATTACAAACAGATGTAAGAGTAAATAAACCGAAGAAGAGATTGTGTAGCAGAGAGAATTGGGCCCGGAATGTAAAGAAATCAAGACGTGCTAAAGGAGAAGAATATGTCAACTACACGGGCATATCAGTACCAGCAAAGACACCAAAAGTGGGATTATGTTCATGTCCTAACAAATGACATTTAAAAGTAAGTTGTGATCAACAAAATAAGTTATTTAAACAATTCCATGCATTGGCTAGTTTTGACTTGCAAACATCATATTTGTTTTCATTGATTAAAGTTGTTTTAAAGTCTCGTAGCTACACTTCTAACGAAAACTCAAGGAGACAAATGACTAGATGTTACTATTTATGTAACTCTGAAGGAGTAGAAGTTTTGGTCTGCAAGAAGTTTTTTAAAAATACATTGTGTTTGTCAGATGGTCGTATTAGTAGACTTTTCAAAAATAAAAGCATATTCACTCCTCCTCTGGATCGTCGAGGTCATTCTGTATCAGTTAACAAAACACCTTGCAATAAGATACAGGAAATTAAAGATTTCATTAATTCTATTCCTTCTTATGAGTCTCATTACTCATTGCACAAGTCAAAAAACCACACATATTTGGCACCCGATTTGAATATCAGTATTCTATATTCACTATATAAAGAAAAAATATCTAATCCTACCTCCAAGTTTATATTTGGTAAAGTTTTTAATGAACATTTTAATTTGAGTTTCCATGCCCCCATCACTGATTCATGTAAACATTGTGATTCACTTGACATTAAACTAAAAGCTTGCGAGAATCTTGTAGAGAAAGTGAGATTAGATAATGAGAAAAATAGTATATATAGAGTATTAAGAAGGATGTGCAATTTTATAAGAATGATGATGATGTAGCTATTATTTCCTTTGATTTAATAAAGACTCTCCCAACTCCGGTGATAAGTACAGGAATATGCTACTACAAACGCCAGCTGTGGACTTTCTGCCTAGGTGTTCATAATATGAAAACGAATGAAGTGCTATGTTTACATGGGATGAAAGTATTACTTGTATAATGTATTTTATTAAAAATATTGTAAAATGAAAGCACCTGATTATGTACTCTGACCAATGTGGAGGACAAAATCGGAACATTAAAATGGCTCTATTTTGTCAATACATTGTTTCCAATCCTGAGTTTACCACAAAGAAAATTGATCATAAGTTTCTAGTTAGTGGACATTCCTACATGACCTGCGATCAAGATTTTGGCTTAGTTGAAAAAACAAAAACCATATTTTAAAAATATTTTTGTACCTCAAGATTGGAACCAAGTGATTTTAGCTGCCAGGAAAGTCAGACCATTTAATAATCTCTGTGACGAAAGACCATTTTTTTTCAACTCAATCACTTGAAAGGAACATAACTAACAGGAAAGTTTCAGCCAACAAGGGAAATTTGAGTGGCTGAAAATGCAATGGTTAATGTATTATGAAATGCACCCATTTAAAAATTTTTTCAAGTATTCTAATAATAATGAAGTTCTATTTGAAGAAGTTGACATAAAAAAACGCACTTCTGTAGTTATTGATACACTACACATTTTATATCCTGAGGGGCATACAATTAGTGATAAGAAAAAGAAAGATTTACTGGAGTTGTCAGATTTTATACCACCAGTGCATCACAATTTTTATAGAGATTTAAAATGTTCAACTGCAGAAAGGGCCCTATTCATAATGTTTGTATCGAGCTGAGGCCACTTTTGCGCTGATGCCCTCATATATTTTATTTGGTTATAATAAGCAATTAGGTACATTTCGTTTTTGGCCTTATAAACCCCCGACGATTTAATTTTGCGTCGTCTTTAAGGTGTAAGTTTTGGGTGTCTGTGAGTCTGCCTCTGGCATCGTAGCACTTAAACAGTGGGCTGGCTTGTCTTTATCATCATCATATCAGCCCAACGACGTCCACTGCTGAACATAGGCCTCACCTAATTTACGCCACTGCAAACGGTCCTGTGCCGCCTGTGTGTGTGTGTGAAACATATTAATATGACAGAATTAAAATTATACAGGGTGTATACGACGGTACGACATTAAATGAAACCACGTGTAGCATGTGATGTTAGAAGGCTATACCAAAAAAATTAAACAGAAATCTGCAATAGTTTAGACGCAAATGTACTTTTTTTATGTCACAGTTGTTCACAGTTTTAAACAACCTGTAGGTATTTACGTTGATCGTATGTTGTCATTACGTCATTCAATTCATTTAAATATCTCTGACTCTTTCATATTATCTTATATCTCTTACTCTTTACCGCACTTTTGTCGTCGTCATGTCGAAAATGTCATGATAGAAAAATAATGTGTAGTTTTATATTCTAAAATTTTTTGATTTTAAATATTATTATAATATAATTTTTTTATATATCTATTATATTACTATATTTTTTTTTATATTTATATTATTATATTTTTTTTTTCTTTTTTTTTTATAATTTATTATTAGAATATGTTTATAAGGGTTAACACTGGCTGCCTTATCATTTAATGTCGTATCGTCGTATACACCCTGCATAAGACTAAAAAAAAATTATGTACTTATTATATTACAAAATAAAAATATTAAACAAAGGCACATAAATTCCACAGTAAAGTACTTACTTTACTATAAAAAAATTTTGAACATCTATATTAATTGTACACATGTTTCTACAAATAAAATATCTTGTATCTTGTATCTTGTATAATAATATAAACTAAGTTAGGAACTAAAGTAATTGAAACATGTACGAAATAAAATTGAATTTAAATTAATCTTCTTTACATGACAAGAATTCTTTTAATGTATAAAAACATTTCTCAGTTAGCCATTTTTTAAATTTTTTGTAAATCTCGAACGTGGTACATAGTAGTACCCTTATTAATTTTGGAAGTGTGCGTTCGTCCAGCAAAAAGTACTCGCCTTTCAAGAATTGAATGCTACAAATAAATAGTGCCTTATCTCGTGTAAATGTGCATGAAATTTGCAATTCGTGCGTGCAACTGCTTCAGAGTGATTTAAGAAAAATTGATTCTGCTGCACGAACGTTCGCCCAGCAGAATTTTTTTTAATGGATGCTAGCTGGATGAATGAATCAATATAAAAATTAAGAACATTGTTTTGTTAATTTTTTATAAGTAAATTGCTTTATTTACCTACTACCTATACAAAATTCAAACAACAAATGTACCTACTGACAACGGCTCATCAAACTATGTAGGTGCCTATACATATATGGTGCAAAATCACTAATTCATTATATCCACACAAGACCAATATGTCGTTATCCGTATCTACTATTATTAGAAATAAAAGAATACACATTTTATTTCATGTGCCTATTATAAAATATTTTCCGACATAACAATTCTGTACGCATCTGTACTATACATTTCATTACAACACCGTCAAGTGAGGAAGGATAGATTGAAGTATCGTGCGGCCGCTTTTTAATGTTCATTCGAATTGAGTCGGTTAATTTACAAAAGAGATTTCGATTGGATTTTTATCATTATCATCTAAATTAACGGGTGTACATAGCTTATTTTTTGCATACGCATTCTTAAAATAGATCACTTATTATTGTTGAAGAATGTAATAAGCCAGCTCACTGAAAAATACTGTTTCCGAACTCGAAATAATTTACTTCAAGATAACCTCAAAAAAAAGCAATAAAATGTTAAAAACTCGCTAATGATAAGTAGTAGGCCGGCGAAACTTTACAGGATCGTGTGCATATATAACAGGTACCAGACAGCACTAACGCGAAGTCCGTGGTCTTCATAATTCCAGAGCCAGAGATGTTTTCGTATTTCTAGGATAAAGTGTAATAACTCCTGAACCATGCTAGTCATATTAGTAAACATTTGGGCACAAATAAGCACTAATGTACTGTATCCGCATAAAAAGTAATCATGTCTGTACGGCCAACCGTGTCCGATATATAGCAATCGCCAAAACGTTCGCCCAGCAGAAAATGAAATATCTCTGAAATCTTAATGCGCACTAATTTGGCTTTCACCGCACATTTTTACTGGAATAATAAGCTACCTTTCTGCATATTTCATTTCCAGCTAGATGCATCAATTAAAAAAAATTCTGCTGGGCGAACGTTCGTGCAGCAGAATAAATTTTTCTTAAATCACTCTGAAGCCGTTGCACGCACGAATTGCAAATTTCATGCACATTTACACGAGATAAGGCACTATTTGGACGGTGTTACACAAAAAGGATCCAACCCACAAAATGTGACTTTTGAGATATTGAAGTTAGAAGTTTAATTTGTATTTGCGCATTGATGTACTATTATACCGTCTTTGTTTCTTTGGGTAATATGTGTATATATTTATATTAATTTTATAGTCTGAAAAATTAATTAGTATAAGCTTATATTTTTTGAAATATTTCAATAAACAGAGGATTGGATCCTTTTTGCTAAATGTAATTTTTAATTAATGTATGTTAATTTTTTAATTTCACAAAAACGATCCAATATGGTATATTGATGTGAGATAATTGATTTAATTAATTATATATACATATATATAGCATAGGTGAGGCCTATGTTCAACAGTGGACGTCATTGGGCTCACATGATGATGATGATGATGATAATATATAGCATACAGCTGCGTTGGAAGATGTTTTTAAGATTCTTGCCTGGGACGGATTTGGCATCAACATAAAGCCGAGTACATCACCCATTTTCGGTATGCTGACGATATCGTGGTCATGGCAGAATCACTGGAGGACCTAAGCACAATATGCTCGATAGCCTCAATACAGTTTCTCAACGGGTGGCCCTTAAAAAATGAACATGGATAAGACGAAAGTTATGTCTAATCGCTATGTAGTGCACGTCCATATCGCATGCATAAATGGCTAGTACATCACCCACTTTCGGTATGCTGACGATATCGTGGTCATGGCAGAATCACTGGAGGACCTAAGCATAATATGCTTGATAGCCTCAATAGAGCTTCTCAACGGGTGGGCCTTAAAATGACCATGGATAAGACGAAAGTTATGTCTAATCGCCATGTAGTGCACGCCCATATCGCATTCATGCAGCAATATCTCAGCTTTAATCTCGAAGTTGTTGACGAATAGGACCTAGGACAAACGGTCCGGTTAGGTAGGTCCAACTTCGAAAAAGAGGTTAATCGCCGAATCCAAAACTCGGTTGGGCAGCGTTCGGTAAACTACGTACTGTATTCTCGTCCACAATACCCCAGTGTTTGAAGACGAAGGATTTCAACCAATGTGTGTTGCCAGTGATGACTTATGGCACTGAGAGAGACGTGGCCGCTAACTATGGGGCTCAAGAAAGCTCACTGTCACCCAGCGAGCCATGGAAAGAGTTGTGCTCGGAGTTTCCCTGTGGGATCGAATCCGAAATGAGGAGATCCGCAGGAGAACTAAAGTTGTCGACACGAATTGCATCGCTGAAGTGGCAGTGGGCAGGACATATAGCTCGAAGAACCGATGGCCGATGGGGGAAAAATGTTCACGAATGGCGGCCAATCGAACCCCCCCCCCCCCCCCATAAGATGGACCGACGATCTGGTCAGGGTTGCGGGGGGTCGTTGGATGCAGGCGACGCAAAGCCGCTCAATGTGGAGAAAGTTGGGTGAGGCATATGTCCAGCAGTGGACGTCGAAAGGCTGATATGATGATGATGATGATATATATATATATATTTAATTAATAATATCAATATATAACTATATATATATAGAAATAAAAAAAAAGAATCCATTCAAACAATATTTTGGGTTACTTATAAAAAAAAAGAAACTATTTTATTATTTTAATACGTTGACATAAAATAACTTCTAAATTTATCAAAGCCTACTCATATGGTTAGGATTATTTTTGTTATTTTAATTAGAACCTTATCATAACAAAATCATTTAGCAAAAACGATCCAAACCGCTTGAACCCTTTTTATGATTTTACAAATGCATTCTTTTTCATTTAAATATAATTTATCAAATACAATCCAAGTAAATTGGATCCTTATTCACATTTTCATTGTAGACTAGTTTCTTTATTTGATAATTTCACTTCAATGATCCAAGGAGGTTGAATCGTTTTTGTGAAAACAAAACCGAAACCCGTCATAGATGTGGGTTGGTACCCCATGTCGATAAAAACGTTAATATTCGTATTTTGATCTGGTTGTTTTTGCTATATGAAAATATAGACCATAAAGACCACTTTGGCGTACTTAACTCATTTTCGACCATCATGTGGGTTGGATCCTTTTTGTGTAACACCGTCCATTTATTTGTAGCATTCAATTCTTGAAAGGCGAGTACTTTTTGCTGGACGAACGCACACATTTTGGAAGCTTATTAAAAATTTGGGTTGCTGTACAGTAACTATTTCTTTTATACAGAGTGGTATTCATGACCGGTACAAACAATTTATCCGGATCTCTCGATGAAAATTGCATTTGTTGCGAAGACTTTTCAAATAAATTAGGGTGCTCTTTGATAAATAAACTTATTTCTAATATATACATGTTTGTATTAAGCCACTCTATTATATCAATAATAATTGTTGTGTGTCAATATAAATTCCAATTTAGAAATTCATTTTTATTATTATTTAACGCCCACTAGAGAAAGATGTCTGATTTTATGTTCTCATCTTATTTAATTTACCTATTAATTTTAAATTTAATTTTATTGAATAATAGACCTGTTGGTCTAGTGGTTACTGATCTGACTGCTAAGCCGGAGGTCGTGGGTTCGATCCCCACACAGGACAAATCATTGTGTGATGAGCATAAAGGTTTGTTCTGTGTCTGAGTGTAATTTATCTATAATATGTATGTATTTACAAAAAAAAATGTATTTAAGTAGTATATCAGTTGTTTAGTACCCATAACACAAGCAAATATAATTGCTTAGGTACTTTGGGACTAGATGGCGTTGTGTGAATGTGGTAGAATATTATTATTATTATAATTTTATTTATTCTCACCATCCACACTATTCTGATTCTACACATATATATATATATATATATATATCTAATAGTTACCATAGTAATCGGGTAAGTCTTAAATTTCTACAATAAACAGGTCCAATATACTGGGCCCTAATTTTCATTATCAAGAAGAAAGATACTTGTTCAAAATTTTTTTTACCCTAAGTAATTTTAAACAATTAAAAATTTAATGTAAGCTACCAGTTTTATTTAGAATACTAGCATTTACCCGGGATTTTGTTCCCGTGGATCTTTGTTGGCCCATGTTTTAGTACCCTCGGAGTAGACCTCTTGCGGCCCGCCGTTTGATGCTTCATGACCAACAGCTATCCCATCCTTCTGTGAGGACGTTATATAGTATATGTGTCCTCACTGATCCATTCAACTGTTCAGGGGGGTGGGGATAGGGGTTTTATAAGTGTCACCCACATCCTTATACGTACGGACAGCATCCCTAGTGCACCCAGACATTGTCACCTACTTTTGGAGCCCTGTCGGACGCTGTCCATGGGTGGATTACTCACTCAAAGCTCACCTCAAAGCATGGCGTTGGTAGAGTAACACAGAGTGGTCTTAGTCAAGACTGGACAGAGATAGGTTTTTTACTTTTATTGTTCTGTGGACATACCTTTATTACTTAATTTATTTTTAATGGAGGTTAAAAATTTAAATTTTTTTTATTAAAAATATAATTAAAAATAATGGAGGTGCCTTTTAGTTAAAAGGCTAGGCTGTTTGAATAGCTAGTTAAGCTAGTTAGTCGGAAAGTTCTGGATCGAGTAAATTTAAATGATTTGCAGTCGACACGATAAAAACTAAACTACCTATCTTTAAGCTAGTTGGCTGATTGGCTGCGAACAACACTTGGCTGATGTGATACAAGTGTGAGGCGTGTGCTGTGGGCTGTGCCAACTTGTAGTCTTACTACTTACTTACTAACCTGGCTGGGCATAGAGGAGAGAGTGAAATAAAACACCAATTGTCATTTTATTGAGTCATTTATACATTTTGATAAACGAAAAAGAAAATCATTCATTACAGCATAGCACTGTTACATTTAACTTAAGTATAAAAATTGGAAAAGCTCCAGACATACCATGGAATTTTAAATTATGTCACAAAATTTTGAAGCGTAGGTATGTTTCCGCGAGAGACCGCCTGGACTGTAACATTCTGTTGTGTTGTGTCGAGTGATATGTAGTACCGGCAGGGCACGCGTGTCAAGTATATATAGTACACTGAACGACGACGAGTCTAGATATCGTCATGTTTACGACTCTCATAGCTCGCATATATATCATTTTGAAAAGAATCAAGCTGTAACAGATAGTGTAACACAATAAAGTGTACAGTTCAGACGAACCCCTCCCAAAAGTTTCCAGAAAGAGTTATAACTTGTGCTTTGTCAGAAACTGCTCTGTTCCACGTGACAGATAAGTATCCGTCCGCGGATGGCGTCCAAGACGGGTGGCGAACGAGCATTTCTGAGCAACGCAGCAGAATTTCACACAAGCTTTAATTACAATGTTTCCGTAACAACCTCTTCATATAATAAGTAGGTATTTAACATAAGCTATGATCACCGGCCGGAGTGCTTTCAAATATTATATACACTATGCGGCGAGAGAGTGATCAGAACAAATAAAAAGTCGCGGTGTTCAATTTACAGTGTTTAGTTCCCTGCAGGGCAAAGATGACGACTGTTCAGGTTAGGTACGTGCGCGGGAGCACTGTGGTGATACCTGCTGACTACTCTGTGCGGTACAGAGCGCGAGGGCGAGCAGGGACCGCCACGACACCGCACCACGTGTGTTTACATCATGTCTCCTATCTCTAAATATATCGCCAAACTTACAGTTTGACTCAACAGGAGTACTCGCATGAAATCGCTCCTAACAATCAACTTTTGATGCCAACAATTTGCTGAACTCCGAAACAGACTCATGAATAAAGATAGCCTCTCTAAAGAAGTCACTTAACAATTTGGTTTATCCGACGCGAACACGTGACGTTGTTATATCAATTCATACTAGGAGCACTTTACATTGCACCTTTGACTACTTATCTATCATTTTGCAAAACTTTTAATATCACTTACAATGCCAATTTTCACCCGAAAAGTTACCAATTTTGTCAAAAAAAAATTAAAACAAATACCTAGAAGATAAGCTGTTTCTAAGTTTTCCTTTGGTTGTTCTTTTTTAAAGATTAAGTAGTTCATAACAATGGAAATATATTAGTAAAGCAGCCAATTTTCTTTAAATCCTAATGTGCAATTACCGTCCATTGTAGACGTGAGTAAAGTAATATTAGTGAGCAGGGCGCAATGCCAAGTGCTCCTCGAGGTGTCGGCGCTACACGACAGGAGGCGATCCTTACTTCACGAGCGATGGGACCTTCTAAATAAACTTACTAAAATATATTTAACTGTTGGCCAATTCCTGCACTTATGTTACATTAACATACTATAGGAGCTAGAAAATGGCATTTTTTACCATTACACCTATTTATCTAATAATACTGGATGGATATTAAATTTAATAAATTATCGCGAAAAATTCAGATTATTTTCATAAGATCTCATCATTTTTTGTAAGTATACTAGTCGAAAAGCTCTTATTATTATAAATCCTTAATGTAATGTATTGTAAGAGGATAAGGTAATTATGTTATCTAGAAACCTCCAATTAGCTTATAATTTAAGTGAATAAAGTACAAGAAGTTATTACATACCATTAAATTTGAAAACAATATAATATAAGCTCGTAGCTAGCGTAACCCGATTTATTGTATGATGTTGGCGACCAATGATTCCATCGAGTTTTTATTTAATAATCGAAGCTCGGTATCTTCCACAAATAATAAACATTACTTTTGTATAATAATGAGTTTTGTAAATAACGCCAACTAAATAGTCTTACGATTGATAATAATTTTGTATAAAATGAATAATAAAAAGATTTATCGATGATAATTTTAATCGATATTTATAGTATGATATTCGATTGAGATTCAATATATGAACACGCTTCGACCTGGACGGAGAGGGGCCAGTGATTTAGGAAATAATACATGTTATAAGTAACGAGTATAGATAAAGGAGTGCGCGGCGGGCGACACTAGAAGCGCAATAACACGCGACAGGCGACTACGAGTATCGAACGATCAACTCCACGAGTATCAATGCAAGGTGCAAGTTGCAAGTTGCAAGTTGCAACACAACAGCGGCTCCCATCGACACGTTTCGGAATTCATGCAAACATCGGCCACGTGCCTCAGACGAAACGATACAAGCTAAATATTTAGAATTTTCTTAAAATAAACAAATCTTTAGATTGAATACACTTGAAGTATGCACGTATCGTCTAGCTATAAATCTTAAAGTAAATCAACAAATATATAAGTATACAATAAACTTTTGTGTTTTTCTTGCCTACTGACCATATTTAATATAGTCTGTCGTAACGGACCCTTCACACTTTATATACTTAATAAATTTTAAAAAATTCCAACTCCGTCCTAACTACAAGATCGATTATATACTCAAATATAAATAGAAAATGTTTGTGATTTCGTTTGTGAAATCTATGTGTGTCTTTTAACTATCTACGATAATTAATTAACTTTCAGTATAGGTCGTTTTTCTCTTTTTAAAATATAACAATAATTCACAAAGTTGAAAGTAAGTTCTGTTTTATAATCTTTCTGTAATGCACCGGGCCCGTGTATGCCGCCTCTGTATACAATATACTACGTACGAAATATCAACTAATAATACTGAGCGAAAATTATAATACGCCTGAATGGCGTAACTACAATTTTGGCCAACGTGAGACTTTTCACTACTGTATATGAGAGGGCTGTATATGAGAGTCGACCACACAGGTCTGACGCGAGTCTGGACTTCCAACGAGAGCGTTACGGAGACGTGGCGCGGGCTTGACGACGCAGCAATGTGCAGCTTGAGTGCGACTGCAGCAGAGAACGCGACACTAGCTACAACCGCACAATGATCTGTTTAAAGTAGACAGGTTGCAATCGACCAACACTCATTTACACCATATTTCTAATCTAAATACATTCTGAAGCGCAACACGTCTAAGCGGAACATTGTGACAGATCTCTGTAACTCGAGTCTGGGTACTAATTGCTGGGATTCTAACTACGCAGTACACGTATTGACTATGATTACACAGATATACTCGAAAACAATGTAAATGAGATTTAGTCCTTACTTAACATCAATCCATTACTGCAACACAACGAACACGCAAACACCAGCTTCGATACACACGTTGACCGAGTGACTAAGCCCGGAGTCTAGCTGTAGCAGTAGAGACTTAGAGAGCGCCAGCCACGAGCCAACGTACGAAGCGTGCTGTTTAGTTATTGCCGCGGTGCAGTATACCTATCTGCAGATATGGTTCAAAACTCTAGCAGTATCCGATCAATAAATCATAATGCGCTTACTACACTTTAAAATTGGTATATTAACATTGATTCACATTTAACTAGTTCGGCGCAACAGCCTCGGCATTTACGAATGTCACATGCAATACAGCGTACACTGTCTACTAACTCGTATGTAAATACATTAAACACAAATCGAATATATTGACAAATGAAGTGACCATATGATAGTCTTTACATATTGAGCACTCGCACCAATATGTACCGGACAGTAGAGTTACAGTAGATTAGCCAACCTGAGCGGGTCTAGGTACAGTTCACTGCGCGCCGTCTACGACCAACGTTGCAGGCCGAGCCGCAACATCGTTCATAAATAATGCCAACGTTTCCCGTCGTTCGTTCCTATGCCTCACTTGAACACTTTACATACACTCAAGACTATCATAATAAATTAATTTGCCAAATAATTCGTACTTCTAATTGACAGACATTATTGATATTTAATTACAAAGAAGAACACTCAAATTATTATAATTATGTATTACGTAAACATTTAGTGCTTTTCCTAATCACATATAAACATTCATTAATTGTATTAAGACTATTTCCAATTGTCGTCGTGGCCTGGCATCGAGCTAGTGTTCGGATTGTCGAATCGGATACGCGACTTCTGTCAGTGACTGTCACGTCAGAACACAGAACACAGACGCATTATCTATTATATAATGATTACATCAAATATGTTATGACACCGATATACATTGTTAAAACACAGATATCATAAACTACATAATACCTATTAATATTATTATTGAAATCCTTAAATCAGACTAAAGGAATGATCGGGGCCGAAGATCACTCCTAAAATGTACAACTTTGAGCAAGAATAACAGTAACAAAGAGAGAGATTAATATAAGTAGATCTATATTTTTGTGGATAGTCAGAGAAAAAGAAAGACAAAGATACAAATAAGACGAGAGAAGAAAGAAGTAAAGAAACAGTTAAATTGAAGTTGTGAAGGTTTATGAGTCAGTGTGCTGCTCTTGCTCTGAGACAGAAGAAGTACATTGTGTTAACGCTATTTGCAAATAAGTTGTACTCTTAGAATTGTTCTCAGTGCATAGACGGAAAAACGCGTGAGTCCATACTGGGTACGTTATGGGCATCCCTTAACTACTAATATTAGATACTAACATTAACTACACTAGACTAGAATAAATAACGTGTCTTTCTTCTAGATCGCTATGAAATGTGTTACAATGATATGACGAAAATTATTAGAATGTATTCTATATCTAATAATTATTTTGTAGATACTACAACTCAAGTGTAAACGAGACGGACAGACCGACGGAGGTAAGACAAATTTAATTAGTAGGTACCTCACAGCGACTGAGTCAGCGTCGTGGTGCGAAAGCAATAGATATAGCATTTAATTTCACAATAACAAATTTACGGCATTTTGTATTAGGTATTTTAGCTGAATGCTTTTAGAGCAAACAGAAGCGAGTCTGTACGTGTCCTGCCGGTGCGAGTCGGGTCTGCCGTCTATCACTTACAAAACATAATTATACGTAATAAATTCACTTCTTTCTAGATATGTTTAAAACTGTAACCTTCTAAACTAATACAATCCGAGATCGACCGAAAGTATGAGCGTCCTGCGTGCGCGGTCGGCGTCGGACTGTCTCTACGTACATATATCACCACCCTCTGCTCTACTAATAACATTCATAAATTATTATAAAATAACAACGTCAATGATTAAGATGTCATTACAACTATTACGGTTAAATAATGTTGTGATTAATTAGAGATGTAGCCGAGACTGTTGCGCGAGGCGTGAGTGGGCCGGGGCCGGGGCGGGGTACATCGAGGGCTGTATAACACATATTACGATTATGACTGTTACATTGAACGATTATATATCGATATTCACGCACGACGATTAACATAAATAACTTATTACTACGTCTTCCAGTTTCTCATGTCTTCCGACTTGTGGTAAATGCTTTATTTCGCGAGGTTGCCATTATGTCCTCAAAAACTATTGTGTGCTATTAAACTTGTAAGCGTTCACGCGTTGACTACAGTGAGCGCGGGCCGGTGGGCCGGCGCGGGCGGCATTGTGTCTGGCAGGCGCGGGCGCACTTGTAGCGGGCCGGCGGGGGCAGCGGTGTAGCGTGCCGGCGCGGGCGCCAGTGTGGTGGGCCGGCGTGGCCAGGCCAGCGGCAGGCGGGCGCCAGTGTAGGCCAGCTGGCCGGAGGTTCGGCTCGGGTCGAGGTCTGTGAGTGGCGCGCGTGTCAAGTCTGGGTTTGTATAGTCTGAGAGGCGGCGGGTCGACTGGCGACTCTCACTCGATCGCAATGTAAGTACAAGTAGGTACCTAAGCGGTTTGAAGCGTCCGAGCAACACTTGTAAAATGTCCTCCGCGAACGGTTCGAGAACCTCGTAGGCCTATTTTGATTATTTGTCAGAAAGAATATTATCTCTTATCTTTATTACACGTATGTGAATAATGTAGAAAGTGTACGAAGCGGTAATCGAGCTGTCTCAATTATATTTACAATCGGAGGCGAGGGCCGCGCCCGTCGCGCTCACAGTATAAGCGTATTTATTTAAAAGAATTTATTTTTATTAGGTATTTTTTTTATAGTACTCGAAAACACTTTGTCGCTAATTTATTACTATGATATTATTCTAAGTAACGGATCGTTTGAGATTGTAAGTGAAGCGGCTATTTATAAAAGTTGACGAGTGTGTGGTTGTGTGTGTGTAGGGGGTGGAGTGGGGGGCGAGGGGCGCGGGTCACACGCGCGTCACACGTGGCAAGGGGGCGAGGGGCGCGGGTCACACGCGCGTCACACGTGGCAGGGGGGCGAGGGGCGCGGGTCACACGCGCTACACACGTGGCAGGGGGGCGAGGGGCGCGGGTCACACGCGCGTCACACGTGGCAGGGGGGCGAGGGGCGTGGGTCACACGCGCGTCACACGTGGCAGGGGGGCGGCGAGCGCGGCGGCAGCCGGCCGCGCCACACCGCCGCGTCCTCGCGTCCTCTCGCCGCGTCTGAAATCATTACACAAGCCTACTTTACACACATAGAATTGGAGTTCGCGTACACACATGCACTACAGCGGCCAGGTCACCAGGAGTTAGACATTATAGGATACCTAGCCGGCCCTAACGTTTCATTAAACCGACCACAACCACAGAGCGGGCCGCGGCCCATTCATGTCCGTCAACAGTCAGTCAGTTCGCTGACTAGCAACTGAATTGTTGTGGCGGTCACCCTAATAGGTACTTACCTACTTACTACCTTGTTGAACATCTTCCGACTCAAATTGGTACATTTATTTTATTTCATGTCCTTAATTTTTTTTTTTTGAAACCGTCTACTTTTACAAAACTTAGTTGTCGCCTTTTTGTTATATAAAATATATTTTTTTCTCTTTATTTCAATTACAATCTAGCCAATTTAAAGACTATATCTTGTATGTTTGTAAATTTCTTTATTCCCACGTTTCTTCCACGTTTCTTCCAATAAAACAACAGACTTTTGCGTCAAATTATAAGAAGTTAAATATTTTTGTTAACCAACAGTATCGACTAGGGTATCCAAACGAAGGGAATCAAATGGAATTTACACATATGTATATACATAATATGTCATGTATTTATATATAATGGTGCCAAATTGTAGAGTTTTTTTTAACCAAACCTATCGAGTTGGTTGTCCAAATAAAGTGAATCAAATGGAGATTATAAATATATAAGTACCTACATATGTTATGTAGTTAAATTTAATCAGGAATAATAATTACAAACTTTTATCGGTCTTTTTAGTGCGTTGCTTAGCTGTTAATTTTTTTCAGTCGGGTTATTTTCATTTTTTAATTATTTTTGCTTGTTTGTAATAGTACATTATGATGTAAGTTGATAATTACAGCCGAGGCGATATTGCTACAAGTAAGCAGAGGCTGTAATTATCAAAGCGCACGTAAGCATGTCATGCGACGTTTTATAAACTATTTCCGAGGAAATAAATAAAACTCGGAATTTCTTAGAAAAAAACAATACAGCGAAATGAAAAAGCGTGCGGAATAATTTTTACTTGTCACAATATATCGATGATTTTTTTTTAAGCAAAGGCACAAAAACAGCCAGTATTAAGTACTAATAAAGTAAATTAATATTTTTGTGTTTTATTACAGATAAATGGTTGGTAATTTATGGTCTAAATTAATTAAGTTAAAGAATTAAATGTTTATTATAAATATATAATAATTTCTTTATCTCCCAAAGTTAATTTTTAAACGACTTCAAAAAAGTAGGTTATATGTTCGACTGTATGTAGTTTTTTTTATGTATGTTCAACGATTACTCGGAGATGCCTGAACCGATTTAAAAAATTCTTTTTTTGTTTGAAAGGGTATACTTCCGAATTGGTCCCCTATTCATCACGTCAAGTTCTGATGATGAAATCTCAGGGAAATCGAAGGCAACCCTCAAATTTTATAGGCACATGTTAAGTGTTTCATATATTTTTTAAAGTTATTCAAGTATTTACGTCTGATAGTCAACATCTCATGTTGATGAGCTGGTGATGGAAGGTATAACTCCTTAACTATTAGGAGTTGGAGGATAATTTTTTTTTTTTTTAAGACAACGCCCGCACTAGGGAACAAACCCTGTGTCACGGGGAGCTTTACAAACATGAAACCAACGGACACAAAGAACACCCAGACTAGAAACAAATATCTATGAATCACACAAATATTTGTCTCGTGTGGGAATCGAACCCACGTCACCCAACACGGCGATGTAGTGGCGAGGCGACCACTTTAACCACTGCGCCACGGTGACAGTAAAAAAAAATTCTTTCAATATTTTAGGTACTTATAAACTTATAGTTGTATTCTTGTAGGTTATTCAGGTGAGCTGTCAATGGAAGGTATAACTCCTTAACTCTTAGGAGTTGGAGGATAATTCTTTCGACATTATAGGTACTTTTAAACATATAGGTGTATTCTTGTACGTTATTCAGGTGAGCTGTCACTGGAAGGAATAACTCCTTAACTTTTAGGAGTTGGAGGATAATTCTTTCAACATTATAGGTACTTATAAACCTATAGTTGTATTCTTGTAGGTTATTTAGGTGAGCTGTCACTGGAAGGGAAACTTCTTAATGTTTAGGAGTAAGAAGATGATTTCTTTAAATATCACATCCATGTATAAACCTTGAGTTGTGTTATTTCAAGTGTCTGAGGTGAGAGCTCTTGATGGAAGATAAAGTTGTATAATTCAAAGGAATTCTTAGATGATTTTTTTAAGTTTTCGATATAGTATCTAACCTGCATTGTATACCTATACTTGTTACCTGTCAAATTTATAGGAAAAAAGAAAGACATAAAAAGCTGAGAGTTTTCAGATTCCTCTATTCTACAATCAGGTTGTGTTGTTAGAATATCGTTCCCTTCTATTGAAGATTCTTTATTTGGGTTTTCCGTCTTAGTTTGCCAGCCAGTATTATTAAATCTGCTAGATAAAAAGTACACTAAAAATGAAAAAATAAACTATTTTTAACAAAAAAATATTAAAACGACTTCAAATCAGTACTAAAAAGCGAAAAATAAACTGAATTAGATATTTAATTCCAAGCTAAAAAATACCTACCTTCCTGTTTAAAGTATACAAGTGCGGTAAGTTGATAATTACAGCCGAGGCGATATTGCTAGCCCGAGCTGCAGGCGAGGGCTACAAGAAAGCAGAGGCTGTAATTATCAAACCGCACGTGTGTCATAACATATTTGACGTTTTATAACATATTTGCGAGGAAATAAATAAAATTCGGACTTTCTTAGAAAAAAAAAAAAATACAGCGAAAAGAAATAGCGCGCGGAATTGTTTTTACTTGTCACAATTTATCGATGCGCGCGCATCAGCGCTTTTTTTTTAAGACAAAAACAAAAACAGCCAGTATTACTAATAAAGTAAATTAATATTTTTGTGTTTTAGTACAGATAAATGGTTGTAATTTATGGTCTAAATTAATTAAAGAATTAAATGTTTACTTTATATAATTATATCATAATTATTTTATCTACCAAAGTTAATTAATTTTATTCATAAAATGTTGACCACTTTTTTGACATAAAAACTCTTTGCTAAGATTTAAAAAAAATTCCGTTCGTTACGTACGAGCCCCTTGATTATTAGTATGTGAGCATGAGAAGCCGTGCAATTTACTTTACATTACCGCACTAGTGCGTAATGAGATACATTACAACACTGAAGTTGGTGAAATAAGACACCCTTTACGAGCAAATATGTTATAATACCCTATTACTAATCTGTTTGAAGTCGGTGCCAGCCCAATGAGGTTGTATCACTCAGTTTGAGCCGTCCACTAGGTACGATCACACGCAAGTGCGAGGTGGTGTGAAGTAGCGAGCGGTAACAGATGTACGCTACGTACTAAGTAGTAAGTAGCTTTAAAAATGTACCGTTCGTTTTAGACTGAGCATCTTGATTATTAGTCTGTGATCTTGATAAACCGTGCGTTTTACATTACATTACCGCACAAGTGAGTAATGAGATACATTATAATACTGAAATTAGTGAAATAAGAGACCCTTTACGAGTAAATGTGTTATAAAGGTCATTTATTTTTTATCGATAGTTTTAATGTTACACGTTTATATTATTTTTATAATAATAACTAATTCTGTGTGGTACGGTGCTTATGCCATTTCATATTTTTATAACACATTTGCTCGTAAAGGGTCTCTTATTTCACCAATTTCAGTATCATAATGTATCTCATTACTCACTTGTGCGGTAATGTAATGTAAAACGCAAAGTTTATCAAGATGCTCCGTTTAATACGAACGGTACTTTATTAAATCTCAGCAAAGAATTTTTATGTCAGAAAAGTGGTCAACATTTTTACTAACTTTGTGAGATAAAATATAATAAATAAACATTTCATTCTTTAATTTAATTAATTTTGAACATAAATTACGACCATTTATCTGTAACAAAACACAAAAATATTAATTTACTTTATTAGCAATGGCTTGTGTGCCTTTGCCTTAAAAAAAAGCGGTGATGCGCGCGCATCGCTAATTTGTGACAAGTAAAATTATTCCGCGAGCTTTTTATTTTCACTGTATTGTTTTTTTCTAACTGCTTTAACAAGTTTAGTGATAAAAGATTTATTCGTTTAAGAAAGTCCGAGTTTTATTTATTTCCTCTTAAATATGTACACGTCGTATGACATACCTGCGCTTTGATAATTACAGCCTCTGCTTTCTTCTTCTTATTTTTCTTTTTCTTTCTTAAGCAATATCACCTCTAATTTTCAACTTACCGCACTTTTATCATAATGTACTATTTTACCGGTTCGTGACGATACTGAGAATATTTCGTAAAAAAATGTCTTTATATTCTAGGAGCAGTTTACCAGATTCTCAATTCACCAGATTCGCAACTCACCAGATTCGCAATTAACCAAAAGTATAATCAAAAACAAATTTAAATAGTACCTATATATTAATTTAAATTAAATAGTTAAGGACCGGAAGGTTTTTAAACATCATTAGAAGAAAAAAAGTTCTCCATTTCTCGTATGGTAAAAATTTAAGACCTCAAGAAGCCAGATGTTTAATGCAATCAATTAGGTACACAAATATTTTCATGTAAGCAATCGGTAATAATGCTATTTATTTTTTCATCCTTTTCTAGCATTTTTTTTTATTTCTTTATAATGCAATGATTTTTTTTGAATTTTTATTTCCTGGACCTCTGCTTCTTTTTTTAATATTATAATTTATTTAAGCAAGGATGGTTTGGAACTTATTTTTGTATTTAGACGACGGTGCCATCCTTCAATGGCATTTGTGGTTCTGTTCTTCTCACCATAACAACTGAAAACTTCACTGGTTATTTTTTTAATCCATTGTTCATTAAAATAAGACTTAAATTTATCGAAACAGTCATTATTAGGCGCCATTTCGCAGATTATATTAATAATAATTTAAATTTGCCCTCTGGCATGTCGGCCAAACCAATTTTCCTGCTCTTCCTCCATATTGCATTTTGGTAGTGATAATAACACCTCTTTACAATTGCGTTGGGAAATACCTCTTTTACTGCTGCAATGACTGCAATTTTGTAATCATACTTGTACATTTTTATATTAACGGCAAATTGATTTTTTAGTGCAGAAAAAAAAACGTTGGTATGTATTTTGACTCTTGTCGGGAAGAAACGCATAAACTAGTGGCACAAAAGTAATTGAATCGTCGCCGTGTGATATATCTGCATGCAGTGTATAAATTTGGTAGAATGGCTTAGGCGCCACTCTAAAAGTGCCATCTCCGTAATACGTATTGAACTTGACTTAACCTGGTTTTTGCTAATGGGCTGCCAAAAAAGATTATTTAGTTATGGGTCCCTTCATCGAACATAAAGAAATCTTGCACAATATGATTTGGTAATCTCACATCTTTGCTTTTTGTAACCAAAACTCTGCCTATTTTAAAATATTTCGCTCGTGCTCGGTATGGTGTATTGTTTTTTGACGCGAATAAGGGTATATTATGTTTTTCAAGCTGATATTGTGAAGAATTATTGCAGAATTTTTTTTCATAATTTTTTGCACTGAGTCTAAATTATTGCAAACTTCGTTTTTACAGTCTGCCATAATTGCGTCAACTGTTACTGTATTTCGCACTTCGTCTTTACGACAAGAATGCAGTGGTTCTTTTATAACTACATTATTTTTACTTAAGGTAATAGAAGTATTACATTCTTTCTGATGATTACATCTCCAGTTGGTTGTACCAGATTTATTGTTTATAGGAAAATTATATTTATATCCCGCGTGCACCAATAACGGCTTTCCTCTTTCACTTTTAATATATATAAACTTTAATTCCGTCTCATCCATGTTAAAATTCTCACAAACGTATTGCGAAAATAATCTTATCCACTAAGATAAAATATATTTCACAATGTCAGTCTCTACATCAATAAATAAACATACAGTTTGAGAATAGAGGTCGGATAACATTAATTATAAATTACTGTTATTCTGAGTCATAGATGCAAAACGTACATATTGTTGTTTATCATAATAGTGATACGCATTTTCTGTTTGATAGTACAAAATATGGTTAATTGCGAATCTGGTCAGTTGAGAATCTGGTGAGTTGCGAATCTGGTAAATTGAAAATCTGGTAATAACATCGTTAGTTTTTCACTTAATATGGCAATATATATATATATATATATATTATATACGTATTTATTTTTATTGTATATATTATTTAATATATCTATAGCTTATATATTGTATTAGGTACCTATATATAAATATAGTATACGTATTAGTGTAACATAATAAATTAGATATGTTTATTATCACAAAACATGTTTTTTTTTTGTTGAAATAAGTTTATATTATCATTTTTACATCTCTTCTATTTGCACCTACAACTCACTTCTCTGCATCGCCCAAAGGTCGACTGGTAGAGAATGCCTCTGGCATTAAGTCCGCCTTTGTACAGTTCCTTGTGCATAAAGTTCAATAAATAAAAATAAATAATAGTACGAGGTGAACTTCTATCTCATGTGTGTGTTACATATAATGTGTAGATGGCCTTCTGTCTGCAGTGAACGTGTTAAGTCAAATACAAAACTTGCTCCATTTTTGCCACAATATTATGCATATTTAGCATCATGTCGATTTGTCCTTATGTGACTAGAAGCAATTAATTTACTTAATTAATTGTCAAAGAAAGTAAGTCCAACCGACAATATCGAAAGTGGAAAAAAATTAAAATGTATCGCGCGTTATTTATAAATGTGCAAGAGCCGCTGTCGTCGCTGATAACAAGGTGACGTCACAGGCTCATAGTGCCGCAGCGGGTATCGATCGCGGTAAAACTACCACCGAGTGCCTGAAGGTACTTACTCAGTGCAGCAGTGGTGTCATTCACGCAGCATTCCGCCATCGTTGCTTGTTCATTTAATTATTTTGAAATAAGCCTCAAGCGCTAACAACTCTCGTACGTTAGACACGTGTAAGTATACATCTATTTTATCTTTAATTGTTGCCACGTCAACAAACGTAGACAAAAAGACTTATCAACCAATGCAATGTGGACGTGCAGATACACTAACTGCTATTCTTCGTATTCGAATAGCCTAGCCTAAAGAAAAAGAGGTGCACTCAATCCAATATTATAAAGGAATTTAAAGACAAATGACTGCAAAAAAAAATGCATCATTAATCTACATGATGTGTTTTAAAATTTGGTTTTACAATTTTGATCGAATGATACGAATATAAACATCAACCTTTCAAGAAAACATAAACCTAGAATCTGGTTATGTTAGATTTTGAATAGGTATAATTTATTATAAATTAATAACACGTCCATCCGTGTATTTGTATCGTCGCGCTCGCGTGCCCACTTAGTACTGGATGAGTCAGTACGAGTAGTCAAGGTCGATGGCGATATCACAATAAACTAATAAACAATATCAATCTTCGTTGAAAGTTTCAAGTAAGCGTTATCTTTGTGATTTTATCCTATTTGACATAAACCTTAAAATGTATTGTGTTTAAATGATCTGACAATGACAAACTACCGAAGTGGTACTCGGACATGTTCAGTCCATCTGTATGTCACAGGCATGTTACTCAAAAACTACTCGATGTATATAGATGAAATTTGGAGAATAGGTTTGTTAGTTGAATAATAAAAATAAATATTCGTAGGGGCACTCCATACATGTAACAGAAGCTTACGAACATTTACGAGTGGCCCATACCATACCCAGATATGTCGAACATATCTTATAAAAAGACTTTAAGGTTTTTTTTTTTTTTTAGATTTCTTTTATTATGTGAATATTTTCGAAAATATATATGCTCCGAAAGCAGCTTAATTGTACCCCCCTCCCCCCTACTTCCAACTAAAGTATTTTGTATTTTGAACATGCTCGGATGTACCGTTTTTGAGTTACTGCCGAAAAACTGCGCTTCTCAACAAAAGGACGTAAGCGCTATGAAGATACGCTCTTTTGTTTTTACATTGAGCATGGTACGAGTACGACAGGTTTTTTTTTTTTTTTTTTTCTTTTCATTTGTTTTATTTATTTATTTTATTTATTTATTCATTGAACAATTATTACATTGTATTTGAATACACATGTTATAAATATTAAAAATTAAAGTATTACAATATAAAATAATTAATTAAATTTACAATATGATTTCATTTACATTTAATATGAAAAAAAAAAAGAAAAATATAAATAATAATTAAAAATTAAACATGTCTAATGTCAAACAATAAAATAAAAGAATTTAATTAAGTGATAATATAAAATAATACATACACAAACAAAAATATATCACAATTCATCTAACGAGTAATAACATCCCTCCAATAAAAAGCTTTTTAAGTTTGCCTTAAATTCAATCTTGTACAAAGTGCTCTTAATCTCAATAGGCAACTTATTAAATAGAGTAATTGACGAATAAAAGGCAGAGTGCTTGACAACATTGAGGTGAGGTCTGATTTTCGACTTAAAGTCCATTCTACGTGTACCCTCTCTTTGTGCTCTTTCATTTTCAGTTTCATACTCGTGTATGTATTTGGCAAAATTCGTGAGAAGGACCAAAATGTACAAACTAGGGACAGTCAATATTCCAAGTTCCCGAAAATATGATTTGCAAGAAACATCCTGTCTAATACACATAATAGTCCTAATCGCCCTTTTCTGTAATATAAAAGCCCTCTGTATATTATAGTTGTAACTGGCACCCCAGAATAAAATGCTGTATCTAAGTTTCGATTCAACCAAAGCATAATAAACCATTTTTAGATGCTGTAAGTTTACTTCATTGCGTAAACTTCTTAACACGTAGCATGCCGAGCTTATAGAACTTTCTAAATTAGCGAGTTCATGTTTCCAATTTAGATTTTCATCTACATGAACACCAAGAAATTTTACAACATCTACAGTTTTGATATTTTCGCCATTTATGGTACAACAGATTCTATCCTTATTTCTGGCAGTAGAGCGGAACATCACAATATTGGTTTTACTAGGGTTTAGTTTAAGACTGTTTACCGTAAACCATTCACTGAAGTACTGTAAGGTCTGATTAATTTTTATATTTAAACACTCAAGAGTGTTAGCTGAGACAATTGCGTTTGTATCATCAGCGAACATAACTATATTAATTGTATCTGATGTCATTTTCATTATGTAGTTTACTAAATCATTTACAAAGATAATGAAAAATATCGGACCCAATATTGAACCCTGTGGAACTCCTGTTCTAATTTGAACTAATTTGGACCTAAACTAATTTGGAACTAATTTGGACCTTTGCCAATTACTGTCGTATAAAGTGTGAACTGTCTAAAGACTGGCTATGGTACTTATATTTATTATCACGTTATATTTTCATCGATTTATTATATTATAAGAATAATAAGAAGTTGTTTGTTTGTCATAATAAAAACTGTCCTCGATGTTTCTTATTTGTCATTGTAGCAAGTTCTTACTTAATGCAATGTTGTGTTCCTTTCATGTAAATACGTCTACAACTCTACGAAACGCGTGAGGTTTCGTAGAGTTGTACTTATACACGTAGCGCCACGTAGCGGCAGCGCTACGTGGCGCTACGTGGCGCTATGTGGCTAGTAGTGTTGGTGTCTTGTACTCGCAACTCGCAACTCGCAGTACTAGACATTGACAACTCCTAATCGACATAAATGTAAACCTTGGTTATTCAATATTTAATTTTTCTTTTGTCAGTTATTATATTTATCATTCATTTGTAACATCTTAGTAGCGCTAAAGCCCTACTGATACGTTTATGACATAGTCTTGGAAGTAAATAATTGTAGTGTGACGTAATAGTTAAAGTAATTTGTGCAAGATATGAAGAAGCTGGCACGTAAAGGTAAGGCCGCATCGCACTTTCTCGGTGGCCTTACAAGTTAAGTTTAAATAAAAATATCGGTGACACGGTGCGGAGAAATAAAAAAATGTGTTTTATAAAGAAGCTTTGATTATTACATACGGCTTTGATTTGAGCATGATGCAAGAGAAGAACGCTACAGTCGAGTGTCTCACTAAATGTTAGCAATGGCGACTGATGGCGACTGATGGCGTCCAACTAGTGTAGTTTCGTCACGTGGCCCAATGAAATAATTAATATCTATTGTTGAATGTAGTAGTGGTTAGTGCTGATTGCGTTCATAATAAAGTAACGTTTGTTTGTTTGTGTGTAGTTCAGTGTCGGGCCGATTTGTGTTCTACGATGAGTTACGATCTAATGATAAATGGTTCTAAGATAAAATCTTTCTATAAGCGATAGCTAATTTGAAACGTTTGTGAGGTCGGATCGTAGGGATCAACGGAATAAGGTGCGGAGCTGGATAGAAATTAACTCTTTACTGAGCGAATGATGCCGCATTGCGCGCCCTCGTGAGGCCGCCTGCCGTACTAGCTCGCGTGACGTGGAAGTCGAATGAAATTGGGATAGCGTAAGAGAAGTGAGCCGATTCGTGCGAATCGGTTGCGTGTCGATTGGTCGGGCTGTCGGTCGCCTAGTAAAGCGTCAATGGGGTGAGGGTGGCGGGCGATGACCTGGCCGCGCGCGTGGCTCGCACTCACCCGATAGTCAGACGTCAGTCTCGATAGCCTCGGCGGCGTGCAGGTTGTTGACGCGCACGGTGCAGGTGGCGCGGCGGCGCAAGTGCGCGGGGCCGTGACCGTGGCCGTGGCCGTGGCCGTGGCCGTGCGCCTGCGCCTGCTCGGCGGCCGCGCGGCTCGAAGCGCGCAACAGCCGCTGCGCCTGTGCCGCCTGCCGCTTCTGCAGCTCCTGCTGCTGCAACTGTTCCACACACATCCGGGCGTCAGCATCGCTCTCCGAGGTCGAGATCCATGGAGCGCACTCGCACTTTGCCTTTCTCTCTAGTACGCTCCTTAGACCTCGGCCCGAGACTACATAATTATATTATCGAAGACACAATGGGAGGGAGTTTAGCCTAGCAAGTAGGTGTTGTGTTCGAGGACGAAGGAAGAATGTACTGACGTGGTTGTGGCGCAGCGCGTCCTGGTGCTCGAGGGCGGCGATGTCGTCGAAGGCGCCAGCCTCCATGACGGCTTGCTGCTCCAGCAGCAGGCGCTCTTCCTCCTGCAGGCGGCGCAGGTTCTGCTCCAGGTGCGGGTCCACCACCAGCGCGCCGTCCTCCAGCTCCATCACCTCGGACGACGAGTCGTCGCTCACCGACGACTTCTTCTGGATCGGCCCTGAAACTGTCACACACGTCACTAACAGTCTGTTGTCAACGTGCCCGCTTTATTTAAATTCATTTAGTTTCATTTATTTTAATTATTTGTTACATTTGCTGTGTTATTATTTATTTTGTCCGTGTTTTAGTTTAAATTGATCATCATCACATTGACATCTAGCCACAGTATAATATATAGTTCAATACCAACTACCAATTAATGAAACGTACTATCCTGGACCTACACGAAGACCGATTGGGCACACTGCGAGGATGCGCGGGTTCTACTTCCGTCATTCGTTCATATAAAATAGTCGCATCTTATTATTAAAGGTAATAAGGGCTTATATTTGGTTTCCTGAGTGGCTAACAGTGAGTACTTGAACTTAGAATTGAAAGTACGAGTATTATACTTTGAAAAGTAATTGAATCATCAGAGAAAAGGAAAACAGTGCGTGTTTTGTGGTTCGAGCACACCAGCACAAACAAGAGGACTTCTTCTTCTGAACGCTCGGACTTGGTCGGGTGCCATCGCACACAACATCAAAACACACGACTTTACATTACTACTTACTTAAATAATTTGTATTTAAGTAGTATATCAGTTGTTTAGTACCCATAACACAAGCAAGACTAAGTATTATTGCTTACTTTGGGACTAGATGGCGCTGTGTGAATGTAGTAGATAATTGTCTAGATACGAACGACCAAATATTTTATTTCCGTCCTAAGCTACATTTATTATTTTCGATGTTAGTTTGTCTTGCGACGTTAGATGTCGGTCTATGCTTAAACTTTGGTTTAAATGAAAGTAACTGTCCTCGATGGAGGACGCACTTCGCCTAAAGATACAGCTCACATACCATCTGCTTATAGTTTCTCAAGTACTCACTTTAATGATTGACAAGCCCAAGTTAAATGTCCATTGTCTATCTGACGAATACTTTAATGTGATATTTGGAATTTAAATGTCGTTACTGAAGCACTGTCACAAAAATAAACATAAGAAATAATAAATAAAATTACTTACATCAACTGAACGTAGTCCCACATAAAATAAAATATAAAACAACTGATAATTCAAACAGATATCGATATTCGAGAGGAGTGTTTATCAAGTGACAAGAGCCATTCACATGCCAACATGTCGGACGAGCCGACGGGATATTCAATGAACTGCTCGAATAAGAATGCCAAGATACTATAAAGGGGTAACGCGGACATCACACGTTAGCATTCACTCGAGACACTGGTCTGCTCGGATGTCTTAGCGCCAAGACAAAATCTGTTTCCTGAGGCTGTTCTTTTTCCCTAGACTACACTGTATCGAGTCAAAAATCAATATGATGTAGAGAGCACCAAGTGTGACGAGTGCAATTGGAGCACGAAGTATGCGTGAGAGTAGGCTTCTTCGGTCGAGTGGTAAGGAAGGGAGCACGGCGCAACGCCTTGACCTAGTGGTCGAGTTATCCTGCGAGCAAGGTCGGCCCGCCCGGCGGCGGCGGCGGCGGCGGCCCGCTGTCTACGGATGTCTGTGTCAACGCAGTACCACCACAGAATAAATAATAGTACTGTACCACCGATACTCCCTGTATTGCCTTGTATTGATTTTACGAAGCAGCTTCATCTCGCGGAGGGTGAAAGTCATGTGTGTGTAATTCCAGGGAAGTGGGGCATGCCGGGGACTTTCTATTATCTACGTAATACTTGTTACATTCATACATTACCGTTGTTTGAGTGTGCGTTTACTCGGTAATTTTCAAGTGTATGGGCATTGGCGCAATTACAAATACGAGTAGTTCTACTCCCAGTTCATTTATTTTGTTCCTTCATGTTAGCACGTGAGTGACGTAGCACGTGAGTGACGTAGCACGTGAGTGACGTAGTTGTGGATCATAAATTATATTTCATTGATCTGCTGGCGCCGCTTTTTCTACTTGATTTATAAGTCATATAACAAATCTTTTTACCTGTTCAATGATTGAATTTTGAAATTAGGCTTATTACAATTAGAGCTCTGTGTGATAGTAATTTAATTAAAAATAAAATAAATAACAATTTTTATTGAATTATTTCTTACATTACTTATTAACTAAAAAGATATTTACACAAAAACAAAAGGAACACAGTGCACTCGATCGTCTCTTACACGTTAATATCACAAATATCGTCCCTGTCGATAGATTCTAGTCCTTATAATAAATAGAACAGAAGTAAACTGTCATACAGTCATTGGTCACTGCAGACTTCGTCCTTCTCATCGTCCTTGCCACCTGAAATTACCGAAAGTCAACATAAAAGAAAACAATAGAAAAACAAAAAATAAACTCAAAGGCATGCAGTCAAAATGAAATAATAAAACTACGCATGCTGTGAATTATTGAGAGCACGAAGTTGTTGTTGAAGTTGGACAAAACCGTTACCACTGGTATTTGTTTGGACTCATATTTATTTTGTATTCTGAACGGATACCACGAGTGATAGAAAGAGATCCGGGCAGATCTCGTGATGGTGATGAGATGGTGATACACAAGCGGGACACTTACTCAGGTAAGGCTCGCCCATAGTGCCCGGCAGGTAGGGGCAGCTGGTGACGTGGTTGAAGTTCTGCGACTGCATCTCCTCCTGGTCGGTCTCGCGGTGGTAGAAGTAGTTGAAGTTGGACACGATGACGGGCACGGGCAGCGCGATGGTGAGCACGCCGGCGATGGCGCACAGCGAGCCCACGATCTTGCCCCAGACGCCCACCGGCCTGCACCACAGACGTCGCGTTACTGGCCGACTAGCCGTCGTACTAGTTTAACTCCATACGTACTCAATTCAAAAATATACGATAAATAATTAAATAATAATGATATAATCGGTGTCTCTGGTTATTAAGTTTAAATATGGGTTCTCCATTCGCATGAAACCAGGCATCGGGCCGTTAGGTCGCAAGCTCTACAATTTCATCCATCCGCACACACACCCGCCAGCGCGTCACAGTGTGACTGTGACCTTCAAAGTTTATTGCAGCTGCATTATTTTGTTTACCGCCCAGCCGGTTGACCCGCGGGAGACACCGACCGCACCGGGGCCGCGCCACAGGACGCCACTGACACTAAGACAGTGCGCCCGAACCGCGGCCCCGATCAGCGGACGTGTATCTCACACGAGTATTGGTATCAAATAAAAACAGAACGAACACAAAATAAATAGTCGTAGACTCTAAACATATATGACGTGCTTCTAAACAAACATAAACTACAACGTAAATTTCAAACCTGCTAAACGACTTCACGGTCATGCACTCAATCGTTTTATAACTAAACGTGAATACAGGTAACTTCTCTATCGAAAATGGCGTGTGAAAGCTAATGAACGGAGGCCAATGACATAAACAAGCAATGAATAATTCTGAACACCAATTTTACATAGTAGCATCCATGTGTAAAATGAACCACCCCGAGGAGGCATCAACAACTATACAGAGAGAGAGAGAGACAGACGCAAGGAGAGCTAACCGGAACAGTGGGTGCACACAAGCTTCACAGTACTAATGCACACTATTGACAATGATATATTTGATACGAACGTGTGTGCATTCGACATGGACCACCATTTTCGATAAGCTAACATTGGTACATTTGTAATAGCCACAACATCGATACAGTTAACATCGGACAGGATACATCGAACGTTCAGCACAAGCGTTACACAGGAGCGAACATCGGACAGTGGACGCGGACCTCGACATGTGGTCATTTTCGTGGAGTGGAGGCGTTCTCTCTCGTTCGTTACTAGAATACGCTTTTTGTGGGGCGATAGTCACATCGACGAGCAGCTGCGCCCTGCACTGACACGCGGGCTGGTTCACCGTGCCACTGGGCAATTTTACAACTCGGCTTCCATGTAAAATTGTAATGGTTCAGGAAGATAATGGCGGCACAGAGAGTTTATAAAACAAATAATAACAAGACAATATGGAACGTTTTGGAAAGTGCAAGTTTCAGTATAAAGTGATCGTAAAGGAGTTTCGGTTTAGTTCTAAGCGAACCGACAAATCAAACTGAAGCTTAAGTATGAAGTTACATGATGTGGCGAAAGAAAATCACTTGAGTGTTATAATAAATATGCCGTTGTAAAGGTTGTGGAATAAAATGATATGATGGGAGAACGAGAAGGCAAAGATGAAACTTAGGGTAAAGTCGCTGTATCATACGTCATGTCTCCGTATCCTACGGTCGTCATTGTCACGACCGCCCACCAAAAGGCGTCTGGTATGGATTTGAAGAAACTGTTCTCGCTTCCAGCCTCGGCGAAGTACACCGCCGAAGAAAACAGCACCACACCTTGAAGAACAAGCACACACCAACGGAGAATACAGTGCGACATACAATGGCGGGAGTTGCGAGCGGGACAGCGGGAGGCTGGGGAGGGCAAGGGCACGGGTTGCGGCTTGTGACACGGGTTACCTCATGTCTCCATAACCCACTGTGGTCATCGTTATCACTGCCCACCAAAAGGCATCAGGAATGGAATCGAAATTAGTATCTCGCATATCTTTATCAGCGAAAAATACTGCACTGGAGAACACGACCACCCCTGCGAACACAAAGTACATTGTGCACGCTGATCGCACTCGGCCGGCGCCGTGCCGCGCCCCTTCCGCGCAAGTCCGGCAGGACGCCGGCGTCGGACAGCGGCAGCTTCACAACAGTGTCGTCACCGTTGTCTCACTTCATTTGTTAAAGGGTATGTTGCAAGAATTAGCTTTGGTGGGCTCCTGTCATGTTCTACGAGTATACACAGAGTAGTCAAACATGGGGTTGTTTATCATAACTGAATAATAAATATTAAAACTGTAGTAAAATAAGATGCCAATATTTTTGAATATGACGCGAATGGTCGCGTTCATTATAATTGTTTTATTTCTCCAAATAGTACTACTATTGGACCACACTGCAGGTAATGATTCTAAAAAATCTCAAGGAGTCGGTTAAGCAAGTATCGCTACAATGATATGAAACATGGCACTTACCGATGAACAAGAAAAATATTAATAGGCCAAGTTCTCGCATAGATGCTTTGAGCGTGCGGCCCAATATCTGCAAGCCTTTGGAGTGCCGTGACAGCTTGAATATACGGAACACTCGCACGAGACGGATCACACGAAGGATGGCGAGACTCATAGCCTGGTTGGTGGACTTGTCTTGCGGTGAGACGGGTGCCCGCGGCAGGTTCAACGTGTCTTCCTCCTCGGCGACCACGGTTGCCAACGTGATGAAGTAAGGAATAATGGCTATGATGTCTATTATATTCATGACGTCTCTAAAGAAGTTGAACTTATTCGGACACGCTAAGAACCGGACTATCAATTCGAATGTAAACCATATAATGCAGAGTGTCTCGATCAAGAAGAAGGGGTCGGTGATGTCGGGTACTTCGTCTTCCTCGATCTTAGTGCCGTTGGTAGTGGTGTTGAACACCTTGTAGTGTTTGAACTCGGGAAGGGTCTCCAGGCAGAAGATGACGATGGACAGGAGGATGACAAACACGGAGATGATAGCCACGACGCGGGCGGCCTGGGAGCTCTCAGGGTACTCGAAGAGCAGCCAGATTTTGCGCTGTCGCTCGTTGGAGGGCAGTGGCTTTTCCTCTTCCTTTATGAAGCCCTCATCCTCCCTGCAAGCGATTACAACAGCTTACAAATGCTACGTTCGATCCAAGGTATATAGCGTACACGTACGATTCACACTTACCGGAATTTGTTGGTAGCTTGCTCTCCAAGTTCGTAAAATTTAATCTCTTCGGAGAATACGTCAAGTGGTACATTTACGGGTCGCCTCAACCGACCACCGCTTTGGTAGTAATACAGTATGGCGTCGAAGGATGGCCGGTTTCGGTCAAAGAAGTATTCGTTTCTACGAGGAAAAGTTAAATGTCAAAAAATAATATCTATGTTCAAGTATAAAAAGAAATGTTTTAACAAGAAGGCCCCATATTTTCCACAATCTTCGAGTGAACACACAACTAGCTATAATATATATTTCTATTACGTCTTCAAAATATGTGGAAATATATGGAAACATAATAATATATATTTTATAACACATTTGCTCGTAAAGGGTTGAAATTTCACCAATTTCAATGTATCTCATTACGCACTTGTGCGGTAATGTAATGTAAAACGCACGGTTTATCAAGATCACAGACTAATAATCAAGATGCTCTAACTACTTTTTTACTTTTTAAATCTTAGCAAAGAGTTTTTCTGTCAGAAAAGTGGTTAATATTTTATGCATAAAATTTACTTTGGGAGACAAAATAATTATTATATATATAAAATAAACATTTAATTCTTTAACTTAATTAATTTAAACCATAAATTACAACCATTTATCTGTAATAAAACACAAAAATATGAATTTACTTTATTAGTACTTAATACTGGCTGTTTTTGTGCCTTTGCCTTAAAAGGAAGCGCTGATGCGCGCGCATCGATAAATTTGTGGCAAGTAAAAATGAGTCCGCGCGCTTTTTCTTTTCGCTGTATTGTTTTTTTCTTAGAAAGTCCGAGTTTTATTTATTTCCTCGCAAATATGTTATAAAACGTCGTATGACACACGTGCGCTTTGATAATTACAGCCTAGCAATCTCGCCTCGGCTGTAAGTGCGGTAAGCACTTATATCATACTGTACTATTACATTAAGAAATATTTAGACGACCGCAGACCTAAGGAGGGAAAAATATATATCATAACAGTTGCCGTAATTGGTGGCTCGCTATAAACAATTTATAGCTTTGTATAGATATACATTCGATTCCTAGTAACGTGTGTGACGAGTTTAAAGCCACCCGGGTCAACCCGTGTCCTGATTGGGCGAGAGTAAGCAATCAATACGTTTATAAATAAATCCAAATAACACTGACCTCAACGGATCGAAATAACGGATTCTTCGTGACGGATCCCCCAGTAGGGTTTCTGGGAATTGGTTCAGTGTACGCAATTGGGTCTCGAACTTGAGCCCGCTCACCTGTGAACAAAATTAACATTTATTCCTAAAGATAAATAGAGAGTGGCTTATTTTGTTAATAAACGTCTCTCTCATATCTGAAGAATTGGGACAGGAGATATTTTAATTTGTTTGTAATACTTATAACATAATTGAAGCATTGAGCACACGGGTTAGGCCTGGTTGTCAGGTCGTTGCAGCCTATTTTAAGAAGGCGTTTGATCTTGTAGATAATGATGTCCTATTAACGAAATTCGCAGCCGTTGGGTTCTCTAAACCACTTCTTAAGTTTATGGCTGATTATCTCCGAGACTGTAAGCAATTTGTCAAGTTAGGAGGTTATAGGTCAGATGAATATTACACGCGCTCGGGTGTGAGTCCCGACGCAATTTTTAATAATGATCAACGATCTACCCCGTGTGGTATCAACAGCACAATGCTTAATGTTCGCTGATGATTTAAAACCCCGAAGTATGGAGCCCCCGGGAAACCCTGTATACAATGATGGTGGAAAAAATCCAACGTAAATTCTCTAGATATTTATATAAACGCCAATATTGATACTACTCATTTCTATACCCATCAGCATTTGTTGCAGGCATGGTCGGTCTAGATACCCTACAGTGCAGACGGGAATTTATACAAATTTTACATTATTATCCATACATATTATAAAAGTCTTTGTCCTGACTGACTGACTGACCTATAGACAACACACAGTCTAAATCGCTGGTCGTAGCGACTTGAAATTTGGAGGGTGTGTTTGTTCTAATGTCTAGAGGTGTACTAAGAAAGGGTTTTTTAAAATTCAACCCCTAAGGGGGTGAAAAGGGGTAAAAACGATTGTATGAAACTTCTTTGTTTTTTAACTTATAGATTTGAAAATTTGTTTTGGGGTATTACTATCAAAATAAAAAATACCCTCATCAATATTTTTGACAAGGGTTGTTTTGGAAAGGTGAAATTGGGGATGAAACGTTGTATGAAAAGATCTTTGTTTTGAAGTGAACGTTATGCAAATTAGTATTGGGATAGGAACTTAAAATGTTGTTTTTAATATTTTTGATAGGGATGAATTCAGGGGGTGAAATATTAAATAGATAGTTCTTTGTTTTACAAGTTATATGTTTAACTTGAAAAACAAAGGTTCCTATACGGTCTTACTTGGTCGTTATTTTTTAGGTTTTTATGGACGGATAATACGCAATTAGAACTTCAGTTAAGAAGTGAGTTGATGGGTTGTTTTTGGTACCTATTTGAAAAACTTACCCTAAGGGATGAAATAGGTGTGAAAATTATTAGAAATTGATATGGATGTCGTTTTCAAGGTTTTCAGGGACGCTGATTACGAAAATGTTATCTATATTGACGTAAAATGAAATTCAACTCCTGCAGCGGGGTGTTGAGGAGTTCATGAATTCCACTTAAAACAAAGATCTATGTAATATCGAAATCTACGCGGAGGAAGTCGCGGGCAAAAGCTAGTCTCTTAATAACTGGCAAAGTTGATAATCCTACAGTTCGTGAGACCATACATTTCTATGTCCCTGATAATTATTAACGAGGCATTGGAAGGCGACAACACAGACTCCTCACCTGTCCGCCTGAGTGGCGCCCCCACACGCAGATAGCAGTCCTACTTCCAGAGCACTTACACTAATAAACAGCTTTCTTAAGGCCAATCCGGAAGCAGATATATTTTTTGACAAACCTAACACAATGTATATAAACATATAACATGAAAAGGTAAAAACTACATGAGATATAGCATAGGTATGTGTTATGAATAAGCATAATTATTAATAAATTGACATTGGCGAAAATTGATTATTAATTTATTATTTTGTATTAATAAGCATAATAATTAAAATTGATTTGGTTGTATATACTGTAAGCTTATATTTTATGAATAAATGAATTATGAATTTATATCGCAGTCAGAGTCAATGCTAAAATATAAATTACACCCATAGTCAACCGTAACTTATATTTTGGGCTTGCTTCTATTGAGGACTACTTTTAATCTATAGTCCAAGCAACATCTTTCTCGTAATTTTGTAAACCTTTTATACATGAGTATTAGGTGGTACGTAAGACTATTGGGATACATTTCATTGATCATAGGTGTTTTTAATTAAGTGTTGCTAAAAACGGGTTCTTCCTGTTTACCCCATCAAGCAGCCCGGGGTGCACCGGGCAGTGGGCCAAAGTGGAATGTTTAAAATGTATGTTGATTTTGTCCCACTAAATAATTTTGGTGGGACACCCGCAACGAACCCGCAACGAATAATCAGAAGTAAATAGAGGAGTTGGTAAGAAATTATCCACTTCCCCCCGTAGCACAGCAGGAGACAAAAGGATATTTTCTCTCTAATAGGATCTAATCTTATTAGAAAGAAAGCACCGCGGACAAAAAAAAATTACGGGAGCTATTGAGTCTGATTCCACTAATACTGTCTGTCCTACTCACTCTACTGATTTCATTCATTCCTCCTTTTTCGTACAATCTATACTTCTGTGGAATGCCCTCCCTCTTGAGATCAGAAAGTCTACTAGCCGTGACGTGTTTAAGAGGCGAGTCCGTGCTCTACTACTAGGAAAAATTGCTGAATCAACACAACAATAGTATGTATATTATTTTATATATTTGTATGTATATTGTATCTTTATATGTATATGTGTATTTGTGTTTATTTATATAATATATTTATATATATGTGTTTAATTGTGATTAATTTAATTTATCATTATCTCTTTTTTTATGCACCTACTTCGACCCTTCTCTGCATCACCCTATAGGTTGACTGGTAGAGAATGCCTCTGGCATTAAGTCCGCCTTTGTACATTTCTGTGTATATAAAGTGTAAATAAATAAATAAAAAGTATGGCAAAAACTTTACAAAATCACATTTAAATGGGCTATCCTACACTAAAAGAATTTTGAAAATCGGTTCAATAGATCCTGAGATGACCTCTAGAACGTCAGAAACTCAGAAACTTTACCTTTTCATAATATTAATACCTATAGATAATTATAGATTATCGGGCTCTATAAAGGAGTTGATAAAACTGTCCGTTTCTTAAAACTTTAAGTAAAATTCCGATTAGCTAACTAAGTTTACTGATATTTCCAACCGCATCATAGTATTTTTTTGTTTTTTGTTGTAGTGGACAACTGAAACAGTGTCGAACTTGTCTAAACTGTTTTGTTGTAGTGGACAACTGAAACAGTGTCGAACTTGTCTAAACTGTTTTGTTGTAGTGGACAACTGAAACAGTGTCGAACTTGTCTAAACTGTTTTGTTGTAGTGGACAACTGAAACAGTGTCGAACTTGTCTAAACTGTTTTGTTGTAGTGGACAACTGAAACAGTGTCGAACTTGTCTAAACTGTTTTGTTGTAGTGGACAACTGAAACAGTGTCGAACTTGTCTAAACTGTTTTGTTGTAGTGGACAACTGAAACAGTGTCGAACTTGTCTAAACTGTTTTGTTGTAGTGGACAACTGAAACAGTGTCGAACTTGTCTAAACTGTTTTGTTGTAGTGGACAACTGAAACAGTGTCGAACTTGTCTAAACTGTTTTGTTGTAGTGGACAACTGAAACAGTGTCGAACTTGTCTAAACTGTTTTGTTGTAGTGGACAACTGAAACAGTGTCGAACTTGTCTAAACTGTTTTGTTGTAGTGGACAACTGAAACAGTGTCGAACTTGTCTAAACTGTTTTGTTGTAGTGGACAACTGAAACAGTGTCGAACTTGTCTAAACTGTTTTGTTGTAGTGGACAACTGAAACAGTGTCGAACTTGTCTAAACTGTTTTGTTGTAGTGGACAACTGAAACAGTGTCGAACTTGTCTAAACTGTTTTGTTGTAGTGGACAACTGAAACAGTGTCGAACTTGTCTAAACTTTTTTGTTGTAGTGGACAACTGAAACAGTGTCGAACTTGTCTAAACTTTTTTGTTGTAGTGGACAACTGAAACAGTGTCGAACTTGTCTAAACTGTTTTGTTGTAGTGGACAACTGAAACAGTGTCGAACTTGTCTAAACTTTTTTGTTGTAGTGGACAACTGAAACAGTGTCGAACTTGTCTAAACTGTTTTGTTGTAGTGGACAACTGAAACAGTGTCGAACTTGTCTAAACTGTCTTGTTGTAGTGGACAACTGAAACAGTGTCGAACTTGTCTAAACTTTTTTGTTGTAGTGGACAACTGAAACAGTGTCGAACTTGTCTAAACTGTTTTGTTGTAGTGGATAACTGAAACAGTGTCGAACTTGTCTAAACTTTTTTGTTGTAGTGGACAACTGAAACAGTGTCGAACTTGTCTAAACTTTTACATAACACGGGATTGTTAGTTGAACTCTTGTTTGTACATCACACGTGTAGGCACAGCGCACACGGACAGTCGGACAGGCGCCCTCAGCAAGCTTTGTTGCATCGTAACACACAATCAATATTGTTATTCGTACAAGTCAGTTATTCAGCACCTTCTAGGTTGCACGACATGCTCCTAGGTTAGTCAAATTCAAATCATTTATTCAAAATTTTAAAAATACAAACATTAATATATATAGAACTTACATAATATTGATGATGATGATGATGATGATGATGATGATTATGTGGCTAAAACTATTTATATCTGTCCCTGTACTAGGATAATAATTCCTGTATCACAGGCGACTTGAGAACAAATACTACAAAAATATAGGAGCTAAAAATTAAAGGACAATATTAATTTGATGTTACTTTTTAACAAAATTAACTTATCATCATCATCATATCAGCCGTAGGACGCCCACTGCTGGACATAGGCCTCCTCAAGTGACTTCCAATAGGACCGGTTGTATGCGGCCTGCATCCAGCGCGATCCTGCTGTTCGGATCAGGTCATCTGTCCACCTTGTGGGTGGACGTCCTACGCTGCGCTTGCCGGTGCGTGGTCTCCATTCAAGAACTTTTCGGCCCCATCGGCCATCAGTTCTGCGTGATATATGCCCTGCCCACTGCCATTTCAACTTGCTTATCCGGTGGGCAATGTCGGTAACTCTGGTTCTTCTGCGGATCTCCTCATTTCTGATTCGATCACGCAGAGAGACTCCGAGCTCGATTGCCCTCTCCATAGCTCGTTGAGCTACTCTGAGTTTGTTTATAAGGCCCATATTTAGAGACCACGTTTCAGTGCCATATGTCATCGCTGGTAACACACATTGATCGAATAGTTTCGATTTGAGACACTGAGGTATGTCGGACGAGAAAATGTTTCGCAGTTTTCCGAACGCTGCCCAGCCGAGTTGGATTCGGCGATTGACCTCTGCCTTAAAGTTGGACCTACCTAGCTGGACTTTTTGTCCCAGGTACACGTATGAGTCAACAACTTCAAGAACCGAGTTCCCAACTGATACTGAGGTGGGTACAACATGGGCATTAGACATGACCTTCGTCTTATCCATGTTCATCCTGAGACCCACCTGTTGAGAAACTCGGTTGAGGTCTCCGAGCATTGTACTCAAATCTTCCATCGACTCTGCCATGACTACTATATCGTCGGCAAACCGAAGGTGAGTGATGTATTCGCCATTAATATTGATGCCCAATTCTTGCCATTCCAGGAGCTTGAACGCGTTTTCCAAAGTGGCCGTAAACAGTTTTGGAGATATGACGTCTCCCTGTCTTACGCTTCTTTTCAAAGGAATCGCCTTCGAACTCTGCTCCTGTACTCGGACCGACATAGTGGCGTTGCTATACATACACTTCAACACTTCGATATACCGATAGTCAATCCGGCATCGCTGGAGAGATTCAAGCACAGCCCATGTCTCGACCGAATCAAAGGCCTTCTCATAGTCCACAAACGCTAAGCATAGTGGCAAGTTATACTCCTCGGTCTTCTGTATAACTTGCCGCAGCGTATGGATGTGGTCTATGGTACTGTAACCTTTTCGGAAACCGGCTTGTTCGGAAGGTTGGAAGTCATCAAGCCTGCGTTCGAGACGGTTCGTAATGACCCTTGAAAACAACCTGTAAACATGGTTCAGAAGCGAGATGGGTCTGTAGTTTTTCAATAAGGCTTTATCACCTTTCTTGAAGAACAACACCACCACGCTTCTGTTCCATGCTTCTGGCGTTTTGCCCTCGAGTACGACGGTGTTAAAGAGCTTCTAAAGGACTTTAAGTACCGGTGTTCCACCCGCTTTCAGAAGCTCTGTTGTAATTCCGTCGTCACCCGGCGCCTTATTGTTCTTGAGCTGATTCAGGGCCATTCTAATCTCGTACAGGCTGATGTCCGGGATATCTTCGGTATAGTGCCGGGTTAGCTTGGCTCTAGGATCTTTAGCCCCCCCACCAACAGGCTTCGCAACCGAAGCGTATAACTGTCCGTAGAACCTTTCGATCGACGCTATACTGCCGTCCTCCCGTTTCAGATTTGTCAACTGGCTTTGCCCAATAGACAAATCCCTTGCAAACACTTTGGAGCCTTTGTTCTGCTCTATCGTCTCTTTAATATGTTTAGTATTAAATAGACGTATGTCGTGCCGCAAAGATTTTGAAATTTGTCTATTGAGCCGCCTATATGACTCTGCATCATCGGATTGCTGCAATCTTAGCGAGCGTCGTTCGGCCATGAGGTTTAGAGTTTGATCAGAAAGTTTCTGAGGTCTATTTGAACGGCGGGTTCTAAAGAACTTAGCACCCACCGTTTGGACAGTTTCCACGAGCCTGTTGTTTATTTCGTCAACTGACATAAGATTCTCCAAGCAACTGAAGCGATTTGAGAGCTCGAGCTGAAAGCTTCCGGGGTTTTGAATATGGGCGAGAGTGGGTCGGAGCGTGGACTTCATCAAGCGGGACCTTTCAAGTTTGACATTTATATTCAATGTGCCTCTAACCATTCTGTGATCGCTACCGGTTTTCACCCTGTGAATCACGGAGACATCATTGAATACTTGTCTCTTGTTGGTCATGATGAAGTCTATCTCGTTTCTCGTGGAACCATCGGGACTCATTCAGGTCCATTTCCTGTTAGGGGGCTTCTGGAAGAAAGAGTTCATCATGAAGAGTCCTTCTTTCTCCAGAAAGTCAGCCAGCCTCTGTCCCCTATGGTTCCTTTGCCCATATCCAAATTGCCCCACTATCAGCTCATCATCGCTTTTCTTGCCCAGTTTTGCGTTAAAGTCCCCCATAACAACAGTGAAGTGGGTCTTAGACGTATGTATGGCCCTACTTACGTCCTCATACATAGTATCCACTTCATCATCTGGGTGTGACGAGGTCGGTGCGTATACCTGAATGACCTTCATCGAATATCTCTTAGATATTCTGAGTATTAGATATACAACCCTGCTCGACACACTTTTGATGGTAATGATGTTGTTTACGAGGGCCTTGTTGACGAGAAAGCCGACACCACCTTGAGACAGTTGGTCGCCCTCCCGGTAGTAGAGTAGGTTGCCAGATTTCAGGGTTATCGTGTCCTCCCCCTCTCTTCGGACTTCGGACAATCCCAAAATATCCCACCGCATCCTACTCAGCTCTTCTTCCAACTCAACAATTTTCTCGTCAGTCCTCATCGTGCGTATGTTGTGTGTTACCAGGGCCAGTCGTCGGTTTGGGTGGTAGCCGGACGTCTTCCGGGGATTCTTAGCACCCCTTGCTCCGCCGTTACCGTGGCCGCTACCGTAGCCAGGAATAGCGGAGCTGCCGGGGACTGGGGGCCTGGTTCTATTATTGTCTTTCATTGAGGGTTTTTGCCCATAATTGCCACGCTGGGCAGGCGTGGTGGCAATCGCAGAGCGTAGCTTCGCGACGGGGATGCTGCAGCCCATCCCCGCCCAATAGTATTTGAGCTACGCTAGTTTGAATGGGTATACCGCCATCTGTCGGTTCCGTGACCTTAGTCGCCTTTTACGACTCCTGATACAGAGGGAGGTACTATTCTACGGCACACCCACGGCTACTTTTTAACAAAATTAACTAAATGAGTTTAATAAGACTAAAGTACATAAGTTGCAACAATATGAAAATATCTGTTGAGTAAACAGTTTATTTATGACTAAGGTGTTACGTAAATAAAATCAGCATCGGTAGAATTTATATCTATTAATTTTAATGAAAAACATTATTTATTAATTGTTATGAGGTAATTCATTGGTAAGTACGTACAAAAAGTATATATGTCAAGGCCGAAAAATTATGCTTACCTACCAAAGTAGGAAATAAATATCAAGTAGGACAGCGCGATGATGTTACCATGCTGAATTGCAAAAATAAAGAAAAGTTAGTAATATTAATTAATTATTCTAGTCTACATACATAAAGATAAGTGCTTCCACACGAAGCCGCGCCGCGTTGCTCGGATCAGGTTCTCGTGGAACAAAACGAATATAGTACCTCTATCAGGGTCAAGTTCCTAAACTAGCAAGGCTGCTTAGGCGACTTCAAAATATATATTATATTCAGTCATATAGTAGTATAGTAGTCAGTATAGTCAGTATAGTCAGTATTGAACTGACTCTAATATACTTGTTATCCTAAACTGACCTAATTATTTTCTATTTGGAAAAAATCTCACTTCGATCTTTGTTACTTTTACATGAAACTTTGGATTTTATCTTTTACTAAGTGGCTGCGCCAAGATGTGTTACGCGCGGTTTAGAAAAAATAATAGTCTATGTGTTAAACTATGTAGACAGGTACCTCCATACTTAATTTTATTAAAAATTGTCCAGCCATTTGAAGGTGAGCGTGTAAAAACCTACAAACACATTCACAATTTGTGTGATTTTAATGTTCGCTGCAGTACTTTTAAGATCAACGTTATGTATGCCAATATTTCTTGTATTATGTGTTAACTATAAAATTAGTGTGTTTTGGTGTTGTCCAAATTGAGTTGAGCGCGCAAGTGCAACATTTCGCCTTCTCCGAGAAATGCCGATGAGTGCGTTCAGAAACACTTTATAAATAACCGCGGCGCGGTGCGCGGTGCGCGGTGCGCGGTGCCATCACTCATACTCGGAGCGAGTGCGTCACGCCACTCGACGCTCCACATTAAATTATCGAGTGTTCATTGATTGTCAATAAAGTGGCGCTCACTTCAAGGTGAATTTTTCAAGGTGTATGACCGGTTCACGGAAGCCGATAGAAGGGGCAACAGGTGGTGGAATCATAGAATATTTTATCAAACACGATATTTTATAGACAGTCGGCTTCGCTCCCATGTTTACGTTCAAGTTCCGATGGGGCGACAGAGTATTTCTAGCCGTTTTCTGTTGCGGCTAGTGGACACTTTGAAATAGACCACGTTAGAGTTAAAAATAAAGTGAATGGTAACGTTCCAGAATGGCACTATTGATGTGTGTTGATCAAACATGAGTTGTGGAGAAACTAGCGAACAAACACGTCTCCGATGGCATTAGGGACGCTGCGCTTGGTCTTGTTGCCTCTTACCTAAGAGATAGGGTACAATGCGTTGATATTAAGGAAAATAGGTCTTCAGGACTACTTGTAGAAATGGGCGTCCCTCAGGGCTCAATTCTTGGTATTTTCTACTTTTGATTTATATTAATGACTTGCCATTCTACGTACAGGATTTTTGCGACATAGTACTATTTGCCGATGATACGTCTCTTATTTTCAAAGTTGATCGAAGCAACAAATTTTGGCGGTGTAAATGGTTCTCTCGCGAAAGTTCTGGACTGATTTACGGCAAACAATCTATTGCTAAACTCCAAAAAAATAAAATATGTCAGCTGCCAAATGTTAAAACTACTAGTATTAATCTTAATTTAAACAATGAAACTCTCACCCTTGTTGAAAAAACAGTTTTTTTGGGTATAACTTTAGATTGTAAACTTCAGGCTCCCCAGCCCATATATCGTTTCTCGCAGGTAAACTTAGTTCTGCGGCTTTTGCAGTCAGATAAGTAAGACAACTTACTGATGTGGAAACAGCGAGATTAGTTTATTTTAGTTATTTTCACAGCGTCATGTCCTATGGTATTTTGCTTTGGGGCAAGGCTGCTGATATTGAAACAATATTCATTCTTCAAAAACGAGCCATTCACTCTACTTATAATTTAGGTTCACGAGTTTCCCTGAGAGAACGATTCAAAGAAATAGGTATTCTGATAACGCATTAGTGCGTTATATATATATTTGCAAATATTATGTTAGTCAGACAAAATAGTCATCTATATACCAAGAATAGTGACATTCATTGCGTTAAACACAACGAAGTAAACATAAGTTAGTAGGCACATATCATCGTTTACATAAAGTTCATAATTCTTTACGATTGGTTCGGTGTACGATTTTGTAACAAAATTCTCGAAGACATTATGAATTTACCCTTACTGAAATTCAGAACCATTGTTAAAGATCATCTTATTCGTAAGGGGTATTATACAATTAATGAGTTTTTAGATGATAAAATGTCTTGCGAATAATGTTATTATTGATTTGATATATCTTGTTTGTGTAGAATGACACTTGTGACGTGAAAAAAGCGAATGAGTATAAACTCTATAAGTACATTGACCCAGAGTGGTACACAAATGAAATAATTCGCGACATTAAACTGAAGGCTTTCTTGCACAAACAATATAAAGCAAGCGCATCAAGTACTGATTATGAAAAATTTGCTCAGGACTAGGGTTAAGAATAGAACGGTAGTCACCCGGAAACAATATCAGAACCGCGGTAAAGATCAAATGCTAAAAGAGCCAAAATGTTTTTGGAACTTTATTAAATCCAAAAAGGAGCGGACAAGTTCTCAGTTCATTTTAAAAAACGGCGAAGAATTATCTAATCAGGACAGTGTGGACGAGTTTCCTGAGTATTTTTATTCGGGGTACAAGTCTACGTGAGTACAGCCGTAAGCGACGACGCCGGGGACGAGAATGGGGCTGCGCGGGTGCACTTGAGCCAGTTACAGTTAGATACTTCGTGCGCTGAAACAAATTACACCTAAAAGGTCAACAGGAGCAGACGGCATTCCACCTTATATATTTAAGGCTTGCCGATTAGTACTAGCAAAGCCATTATTACATACATCGAGTATTTCCTGAGAGGTGCAAAGTCACTCGCGTAGTGCCAGTCTCAAAAGGGAGTGCTACAGCATCAGTAACTCATATGGCTCATATAATCCATTTGAAGATACAAAACATGAGTTGATTTTGTATTAAAAAAACCGGTTAAGAGCAGGTCGAACCATGCTCAATGCAAGGTTCCGCAGCTAAAGAACGTATCTTCCAAGCACTTACGTCCTTTTTTTGAGAAGCGCAGTTTTCGGTAATAAGTCAAAAAACGGTACATTCGATCTTGTTCAAAATAATTGTCGTTGGAAGTATTTCTTAAGCATTATCTTTGTGAATTTTTTCATTATATAGGTTTTACGGTTTAGAAAATAGAGGGGAAACAATTTCTGCTACTTTCGGAGCGATTGTTTTCCAAAATATTCACCTAATCAAAAAACTTGCTTAGCAATCTTAAAGTGTTTTCTTAAAGGTCTGATGAAGTATATGGCACTCGTAAATGATTGCTGAAAAAAGAATTCAGCTTCTGTTACATGTATGAAGTATAAAATATATATTTTTATTAATTAACTACTAAACTAAGTAGCGGCTCACTCTATACACCTATTCTCCAAATGTCATCAACATTTATTTATTTAATATTACAAACTTACAACTATCTTTACAGGCTAACATAATAATATTCAGTACATACTCGATGTAGGTACATATTATTATGTTTTCGAGTAAATTGCCTGTGACATACGGATGGATGGACGGACGGACGGATTTTGGCAACGGAACCCTAAAAATAGAAATAACATAAATTCAATTGTTCAATTCGTCGGAATTCATCCACATGAAAAAGTATATATATTTGTGTCTGGAATGGTTGGCCTATAGCCCTAGATACTTTAGAGCTTTAGCGGCAATATATGCTCATAACGCATTACTACCTTAAAGATAAAAGTAAATAGTAAAGTAGATAATCCAACAGTACGAGAGTCCATTCACTTCTTCGTTCCTGATCACTACATGCGAGGTGTTGGACGAAGGCAACATTAACTTATTGCAAGCCCTCCGTCCTGGCGAACTATAAAAAGTAATTATAGTCCTACTGTCACAGCTGTCAAACTAATAAATTACATTTGCATACATTTGCTTAGCATGAAATTCATCAATAACTTGCTTGGATTGCCAAGCAAGTTATTGATGAATTTCATGCTAAGGTTATGGGTTACGACATATTTAAATTCTATTGACATTTTAATAATTTATATGTACTTAACTAGCTGAATATTTACGAAAAAGACGTGTTTTAACTATTTATGCACGCCTTGGCTTCACACGTTACATACTTAGGTATAATGACAGAAAGAGGAGACAAAATCGTAGTTCATAGTACCTCATAGTATCTCAATGACATAATCTTCCGTTTACAATAAGCCCATGTCATGATCATCATTTCAACCGACAAACGTCCCACTGCTGGGCACGGGTTTCCTCCAAAGAATGTGGAGGGAATTTAGCCTACTATAGGTACCACGCTGGCCAGACGGGTTGGTATAGAGTTTGTTTCGAATTGTTTTTCTCGCAGTGCTTTTGTCTGCTTAAGATTAGAAAGAAAGAAAGAAAGAAAGATACATTAATTCGGTGCAAGGTGGCAACAATAACAACATTAAATAAACAATACAGAAATAATAATAATAAAAAGATAATGTAAAAAGAAATAAATAACAAGAATATGGTTAGACTAAGAACCTCGCAGTTGCACCGAACGGAAAATATTGTATCTACTTTAAAAAACTAAATAAAACACGATAAGCCTCTAAACCTCTAAACACACATCATCACCGTTTTGCTATCTGTCCATACTGTCACTCCGAATCATTGACCTTCTATTTTCGAGCAACATCAGAACCACAATGTCAAAACTATTTTCTATATTTTTTAAGAGATTTGACTGACAGCTAATATATGTATTCTTCTTAATTACCCGACTGACAGGAAGGGTATTGTATTTTACGCGTATCTTGTATGTTTGTAAATTTAAATTTTTTTAGTTAGTAGTTTATAAATTTTTCCCACGTTTCTTCCAAACGGCTGGATGGATTTCGACAAATTAATTAATGTATCGTTAGATTCTTCTCAAAAAGTGTCCTTAGATAGGTATTAAAACAAAAAAAGTAAAACAATAGAACTAGTTTATTGATACAACTGTCTAGTACTAACGTAACGAGCTAAGCTGTCTGCGCAGGCGCATGTCGCGCTCTCTACTAATGGTTGTTATCTGTAGTGAATATTTATTTATTTATTTATTAAGCATACATTGTTATTAAGGTAAGGTAAGACCCAATACAGCAATGCAGCAACAGAGAACAAAACTAGAAATTACACTTATAACTAAGACAATCTAGTGTCACCTTCTCAAATTCCGCCAAGGAACAGACATGAACGTCTATGCGTTGGCCAACCTCATTAATAACATTTAAAGCCCTGCTTATTGGTGCAAATTTGTGCAAGTTAGTGCGCGTTATATATGAACGATCAGTAGTTGTAGTCGCTTAGTGCGCATCCTCGAAGCTAGTTTGTTAGCAAAGTTGCACGTATTATTTGTTTGTAAGGTGCGGATGTGACTCCGCACGGCTCGACGGCGGCGGCGGCGGCGACGTATCCAAAAATACTTTTTATTGTGTGTTCCCCAAGGGCGGCGCGAGGTGTACTTTACTGCAGCCAGCTTTTATGAAGAGATTTTAATTAATTTTCCGTTATATACGTAAACCGCGAATGGTTCCATGTTTTAAGGTCAAGTTTTTTAGGGTTCCGTACTTTGAAAGGAAAAAACGGGACCCTTATAGGATCACTCCGCTGTCTGTTTGTCTGTCTATCCGTCTGCCAGGAGCCATTTTCTCAGGAGCACGTAGAGGTATCAAGCTGAATTTAGTATTACATACTTGTGTTTACGATTAAATCAACGGGAACTACCATTACGAGTATGGGACAAAAATGGAGCATAAATGGCTGTGTCTTTTGATCGCGTTTACTTAGAACTCTGATTTTTTCACTGCTCCAAGGTGATGAATTTGTGCAATAAGCAATATCAAGTTGCACAAGACAAGTTAGGAAAAAATCCGAAAAACGTAAATTGGTAGGTGTACCTACATCACTGGATATTTGAGGGGTCGTCTTATGATCGCCGTTGTCAGACTCGTAGAAAGAGTTTAATATGCCGTCTGACTGACGTGACACTTTTTAGGGTTTCGTAGCCAAAATGGCAAAAATGGAACCCTTATAGTTTCGTAATTTCGTCATTTCGTCCGTCCGTCCGCCCGTCCATCGATCGTTCGTATGTCACAGGCATTTTACTCGAAAACTAGGTACTTGATGTTTATTGATGAAATTTGAATAATAGTAGTTAAATAATAAAAATAAATATTTTCAAAGGGCTTCTTCTTCAGCAGTACTTCAACAGATCTTATAGAAACACTGAAAGTTTCTAAGATATTTTTTTATTATGAGAAAATTTTTGAAAATAAACGCTCTGAAAGGATCATAAATTGTCCCCCCCCCTATTTTTGCTAAAACGTAGTGGTTAAAAATCAGAAAAAAATCACAAAGACTCAACTAAAATTATTTTGAACATGATCGGATGTACCGTTTTTGTGTAATTGACGAAAAAATGCAATTCTCAACAATGACGTAACCGCTATGAAAATACGGTCTTTTGATGCGGAACCCTACATTGAGCATGGTTCGACATGCTCTTTACCGATTTTTATTTTATAGATCAGTTACCAGTAGTGGATTGCAAATTTGCAATAGGCTGAAAAATGATGATGTGTGTCGCTACAGTATGATTCGAAGCTAGGCGGCTACGTACCGGACCCTTGTAGTGTTTCACTACGGTGTATTTCGCTGCGGTGTCATTTGACTTTGTGGATTCCGTTACAACAATCTTTCGCACCAGCGCGAGCGTACCACGATCAAATATTTTCGCAATAGCGCCAGCGTTTGTCGCAACAGCGTCTTTCGAAACTACAGATGGGACCCCTCGATAGACGAAGCTATGTCTGCTGTTTCATTTGTGTTTTCGTGATTGCAGATTTTACGGAATCTATCCATACATTGCGCTTCAGGTTTTGTTTATAGATTCTCGTTTCATTGCGCTTCAGTTAATTGTATCGTTTGCGAAGAGCCTCAACGTTAAAATGAATCGAAAATAGTGTAAAGCAACAAAGTGCGTACAGAACAATCACGGACGACTAATTACTGATGTTTGGATTCAATTCACGTATAACGATCGTCACCGAAGCTCGATTAACGCGTTGACGTAACGCTATAAGCTTCTACAATTTTGAAACAGAGCGCACTAAACGGAAATTGGAATGTAAACCTAAAGGCAATAAGTCACGGACTGAAAATTTTCTATAAGCGTTAGTGCGCCAGTTACCTCCCACGCGCGTGCAATAACGCGTGGCAGTCACATAGGCGATTTGTCAAAACCGTGTAATGTGGCCGCTCGCCTTTATGTTGCGCCTGCGCGCTACCGTGAACCTGTGAAGCATCTACGAGCGATTATACGACACTGCTCCTCTAACATTACAACTATTATGTGTTAGTATCACTCGTGTATGACGTCACACGACCAGTAACGTGTCAACGCGTCAGGTGCACGTCGCCGCGTCGGCCGAGTGCGCATAAGTTCGAATGAGTCGATCACGCGACCTAGCTTCACAGTTATTTACTAACAAGATATCGAGGCCGTGATAAATCAACAGGTAGCTACAATAATAAAGTTATGAGTCGTTGACCAACGTCCAGTGAGCAAACTACAGTGGATTAACACGCAAGTAACGACCGAGCTTCGTGTAACAGTGAAAAAATCGATTCCAACTAACTTGTAAATTACCCACGAAAACATACAGTGTTCGCTGAGCTGACAGAAGGAGGCTATGGTTCTTTAGTATCGACCACACAGAACAGAATAAGCTTTATAGGTAATGAGTGTCAATCGATTATTATCGATAGGGGTTTAAAATAATAAACATGAGTTGTAACTCAGACACAGGCCGTGAACAATTATGTTTGAACTAATTTATTTTGTGACGAATTGAGATCGTCCTCCGTCTCCTTTTGAAGTCGGTTAATGAGTAACTGTTGTATACGAAACAAGAGGAAGTATCGTAAAATTTAGAAAAATCTTTAAAAAATCATATTGGGCCCTCGGGTGGTCGATTAGTTAAATTTAAACTCAACCACATCGTTTGTCAATCGTTTCATTTCAGTATTTAAACGACGGTCATGGGAACCAATCACATCATAACTCAGCTTAAAATTTGAAATAAGACCTGTGTCCCCGTGTGGCCATGGCCAGTGGCAGGTCCAGGCATGGTCACAGTCTCAAGAGAAGAGAGCCGTGCTGGACAGTGTTGTGCAATCGTCGACGAAAACGTCGGAACACAACACCTTTCGGAAAGAACTCTTCCTTTAGGAATATCTCGAGTGAGTGAGTCGGTACTCGTACCACCAATTATCGGAAATTCATGTTATGTTGACTTTCCAACAGCTCGACAACAAAGTCCAGTTGCTTATGACTCGTATTTACTCCACGATCTCCTCAACCTTCGTGGTGTAATGTAGTCGAGTCGGGACACAGAAACTGCGTCGTACGTGTTTCTGCACAGCACCATGTTGGGCTCTGTCGGTGTGATTGACGAGTGCGCGAGTGCACCCCCTTGTGAGGGCACGCGAAGCTGCTCTATCAATTACGTTCATGACGGACGCTATTCTTATGTAAACGAGTGATTAGGATACAACTAACGCTGCTTAAACTCGATCCTGTCTTTGTTCTATCTTCTTTCTAAAGTTTAATTATTTTGTATGCGTTGCCGTCGTCTGACAACTCGACGGTTTCCGCTGATTCACGACTATTGTGGCACTCAGCCATTTGACTTGTAAGAATATTCAAGGATAATTTGATGAAAGTGTGCAGCATGCGGTATGTAGCAGGTTTGCTGCTGAAATCTTAGTGTGTGTGTGTGTGTGTGTGCGTCGACGGGTATCTATGTATTATTTGAGTCGGAGTCATGTATCATCAGTGTGACATGCGGCATACATGCATATTCATGTCGCAAGTTGCAATACGTTATAGGAAATGTGAGAATTCAAATGCTTTTATATTGAACTTGAAATACCTTTACATTTAAAAGTGCTATAATTATTATATATGTGTTGTTACAAACTATTGAAATATAATAATAATATAATAGTTATATAATAATTATTGGTGGATTATCCTCTCAAGTTAGAGGAGAGGAGACCGGAGCGCTACAAGTATGTTTAATATATAGATGAGAGGTGTAACGCAATAAGCTCTAAGAAACGTTGCTCAAAGATTTGTAGTAGAGCGAATATACCTACTATATAGTTTTGATAGACTGAAACAGGCAGAACTTGATGAGATGGGATGGTATTATTGGATCAATTATCACTATTGTTTTGAACATCCTTTGCTTAGAATAAATGGTAGCTTGAATACAAAGTAGAATTTAGCTAAATCGGCAAAACACAAGACATTGCAGGAATTTTTTTATTGTTTTTATTAGAGCGCAGCCAATCGGCACCCAGTGCATCTGAAAAATTTACTTTCGTGAAACAGTCAGAGACAGAGACTCGGTGTCACGCGGCACAGCAACCGAAGGCTGTTACCGGTTGTTGCAAACGAACAATTACATGTCGCTTACTACAGTCAGGTACTGAACGCTGGCACCTTGGCACCTTGGCACCACACAAACGAACAATATTTTGTTATGATTCGTGGAACACTCATTCCTATCGGATACAGCTTCTATGTTATATAATTAATATATAATAATTATATGTATTCTATGAAATTCTTATTATTATTTTGGGGATATTTACAATGTCCTTTATTTTCAATATCTATGAAATTGTGGTAAATGTAAGTGAAGAATTTTATCAATATGTATATTATGAATCTGCTGTGTTAAGGGTGTGGCTTAACGCTTACACAATGTGCCCGTTTGATTAAAATATAAGAATGGCTGTCATATTAAGTAAAAGGGAAGGTTCCTATCAAGAATGTACCAAATGTGCCACGAAACAAGGAGCTAACTAACAAAGTACCTACAGTAGGTAGCACTTTGTTTTAGTAGGTAGCATTTATAGTAAACGATTGCTTTTTATGTAAATGTGCAATGTGTTACAATTTACATAGCGCTTCGTTTCGCACAACTGTTTCGCGGAGGAAGTTCACAGAACCGACAGGTTGACCCAAATCTGACATAACTTTTACGTGACTACAACAAAGCTAAAATTAGGGTAGCGTCTTATGTGTGTCTCTGTATACGTATGTGTGTGTTTGTGTGTGTACTTCGGCCGCCTACAGACTAAACAGCTGAATCGAATATTAGCTGACTGTGTGTGTTGTGTTTGGTTGTGGTGTTTTAGTTATTGTTATTACTAAAAGTTTATATTGAACGCCAACTGCTTCATATATTACACAATAGAAAGTTGAATGGTGACTTAATTCTGCACTGCACCCAAGGTTGGCACGTCATCAAATTATTTAAAGTTTTTTAACTTCTCAGTATTTTTTAACATCTATTGAATTGTGATTAGTTAGCATCGTTATTAAATAATTGAGGCGGACTCAGTTGTATAATGTCAACTAGGACAGTTTGATTACGGTAACGGGACTAGAGACGTACATCGGCAAACGTCTCTCTGTTCACCAGCGCGAGCGGCAGCGTTGCATTGCAGCAAGTTGCAATCATGCGCCATTTGTTTACGACTGGCTCATACACTATTGACAGTGATGTGATTGAGAACTAACGCTTGAACGATTACTAAACTATCGACGGATTGCTTTATGACTATCATTAGTACCTATCATTGCTTTGCATAATATTTTAAATACTAGCTAGCTATGCCCGGGACTTCATTCGCGTGGAATTTAATAAAAGCAAAATTATTTTATTGATTTTTTCTAAAATAACAGGTAATCCTTGTTACATCAGCTATTTGCCAGTAAAAGTCCCGTCAAAATCGGACGAGTCGTTCCAGAGATTAGCCGGAACAAACAGACACAAAAATTATTTATATTAATGTTATTTTGGTATATAGTTATGTATAGTTTAAGTATATTCATATGCACGTAGTAAAAACCGGTTATTTTAATACTAGCTTTTGCCCGTGACTTCGTCTGCGTAAATTTCGATATTTAGATCTTTGTTGAATATTTATATACCTACATCCATATCAATTCTAATAATTTTCACACCCATTTCATTCCTTAGGGTAAGTTTTTCAAACACCAAAAAGTACCCATTAACTTACTTCTTAACTAAAGTTCTAATTGCGTATTATCCGTCCATAGAAACCTAAAAATAACGACTAAGTACTTAGTTTTTAAACGCCTTTATCACAATTTCATTCCCTTTGGCAAAGAAATTAAAAAAAAAGCAAAGATCACGTATTTGTGTTTTTGATCACATGTATAGAAACACACAATACAATTTCTCCATATAAACTTTGGTCCCCTGTTTGACCCCTTTAGGAGTTGAATTTTATTTTATGTAAATAACATTTTCGTTATCAGCGTCCTTGAAAACTTGAAAAGACCTTATTACTATTTTTCCTGATTTTCGACCTTTAATTTCTGAGAAAAAACTCACACACAATACCTATTATTCTTTTTAATAGATAAGGGTAGACTGTATAATGATTGGCACCCGGAAATAAAAACCTATTTATTCAAGTGATCATGGTTTTATGAACAAAAAAAATATAAAATTCTAAAATATTTCGAAAAGTACAGTAATTAGCATCAAAAGTACAGTTATTAACAACTAAGTATCCGTCATTGGCACTTAATATATTAATAAGCATTTTTAGGGTTCCTTAGCTAAAATGGCAAAAACAGAACCCTCATAGCATTAATTTTTATAAAATACGAAACAGGTCTTTCATCAATTCTGATAAAGAATGTTTATGCAAAATTGGAAGTAGATTGGATCAAGGAATCACGTTGTTCCATATAAACTTTACCCCCCCCCCCCCATTTTCATCCCCTTAGGGGTAGAATTTCGGAAAATCCTTTCTTATCGGATGCTTACGTCATACAAAGAACACAATCATCCTCCAAGTTTCAGGTCTCTACGATCAGCGGTGTAGGCTGTGCGTTGATCCGTCAGTCAGTCATTCAGGACAAAGCATTTTATATGTATAGATAGATTATGACATGTATAGATATAATATATAGATAGATTACAAACAGACACTTTAATTGTATGTATTTGTATATATTTATAGATTATAGACAATGGGTCATCTTTTTACCATCATTTTATTATATAATGTTATAAATATACCAATTCATGTTTAACCAATTGCTCAGATAGAGACATGCGATTGAGAATCTAAATAACAATGAATTGTGTCAGGTGAGAACGATCTTCATTTATATTGTGTTCATCATTCATCATCACCAACAAGGGACGTGGTCTGTGTTCAGCGACAGTATGTGTGTGTGTGAGCTGCGGGAGTCTCCTCTCCCATGGCTGGGAGCTGACACAGCGATTGTGAGTATGGTGCATACTCACCACTTCGGTAAATAAACACGTGTTTAGGTCTACGGTTGTATGGGTGTACGATTAGCTGATGACGTAATCAGCACCTCAGTGTACCGTAATTAAGAATGAACAGTTAATAGCTTGCATCACCGCTCGCACAATGAGCTTGAAACAAGGTAAAATAAAATAAACAACGTAGAATTGTTTGAAACCAATATAAACGTGTTATACACGAGAATAAACACGTACGTACAACGCGAGTGGCGCGAGTGGCGCGAGTCATGTAACGCCAGGTTATTTTGATAACTGTTCATTATCTATGTCATTATATGATGTTAAGTAATTAAATAAGTACTCTGTTAACCAACTGGACCTTGAGAGTTCAAAGGTTGGAGTCACGCCATAACACGAATTTTAAATCGTTCGTGGTGCCGGTGCCGACTCACTATCTGGACACTTTCCTCCAGGAAGAGTTTTGGCCGAAGGCTGTTGTTTATCGGCGGTTCAGCGCAAGATTGAGCAACACTGTCGCGTAACATGACGCCGAAATGAATACCCGTATCATGTTTAATTTTAGTTATATAATTGTATGTAAGTTAGTCTGTAAGGTTTTTTTTTATGAAACTTTTAGTTTTGTGATATAATTAAACATAACATTACATATAGCACATATACATTACATGTGCCGTTCAGAGAAGAGAACTGTTCTGATGCTATACGGCTACTTAGTGAAATGCTTTCAGTATTCTCTATCGGTTGACATTTTGTGAATTTAAAGAATGTACTCTCTGGCTCATTGTATGAAGACAGAATAGATGTAATGGTTGATGAAGAATGCATCTCGTATTATCAGCAACAGTCGTTTAAGAAGATGGAAAAAATAAACTTGAAGTGCAATTCGTATTGTCTGGATTGTCGGCGGAACAGATTGTTTAAAATGGAACGTAAACATCACATTTTATCACAACTAGTCACTTATTATTATTTTTAGGGTTCCAGTACCTCAAAAGAAAAAAACGGTAACCTTATAGGATCACTCCGATATCCGTCTGTCTATTTGTTTTTCTGTCTGTCTGTCCATATGTCAAGAATATTATTCTCAAGAACGCGCAAAGGTATCAAGCTGAAATTAATATCAAACAATCGGGTCTTTCTAGGTCTAGTTCGAAAACCGTACTCGTGTAGTTATATCACTGAATATTACTAATATATTGGAAAGCGTTGTAAGATGATAAGCCTAAAAAAATTGAGTAAGAGGGAGAGTTTATTCCGAACTGATGTAACATAAGGATGGTGAACGTACATACGTACATACGTAGGTAGGTGCACCATCCTTTACATGAATATTTATTCAACCATAGTTACCCCGTCACCTACCAATATGTTATATTTCAAACACAAAAAAAAAAATATAAAAATTGCATAATCGTACGGAACCCCCTCGGTGCGCGAGTCCGACCCGCAATTGGCCGGTTTTTTATTTGTTATGCATGTGATCAACTTAATCTCTACAAACAATTTTGAATATTGTTGTCTCTTTTTTCACGGCTATACTTCTCTTACTAAATTAAATTGGACGGGATATGAGCGCAAGTTGAGCGTGAACTCTAAATATGTTAACATTATTTGTACCAGTTTCATTTGTGTACCAACAAGTAGGACTCCGACGGATCTCCTTTACACTTAGCTTGTGCTCCAGGCTTTGCTCTGATTATTTAATGGACTAAGTTAGAAACGGTCACTCATATACGGACCGATGGAATGAGTGCTGTTTAAGCTTAATAAGCATACTGGGCAGGCATTGCGCAGTTGCACTTTCAATGTCGTTAATTAATTTTATTAGTGTTTCGTTTGAGTAGACGATTAAACTACAATAATAATTGGTTATTTTAGGATAAAATAGTTAATAATGCATACCTTGCCGCTATGTCAGCAGTCAGGGTGATTGACACGTTGGTAAACATTGCAGCTGGTAGTAGAATAACAATGGGGCTAATGACCTCACCTGTGAGCCATGAGGCACAAGTAAATACAGTGCATTACGAATGCAATTAATGATTGTGACACTATTTAAGAGTATTTTAGCAAGTGTGACGTCGAATGTTTGCCTACCGACGCGACGACGCGACGGCGTTAGTTAGTGCCGTTAGTATTCACGCAACAACTAGGTACCTACTGAATGGACTTTGAACAAAACTGGTGTTCGATTAACACATTGGACAGTATCTGTGGCACTTACTATTATCTCAATAACATGTTCATTCTTTATTTTGTAGCTAGCCAATAAGAGTTAGCTTTGAACTTGAATGAGTCGTAATGAATGATGGTTAGATTGTTGTGTCTAAATGAATCTCGTTTACAGATTCGAGTGTCTGGTGTTGATTCATTGAAGACAATCAAACTTTTGTCGAAGTGGAATCTCAATTAGTTTGTTTACGTTTCACGACGAGTTCGGCTGAAGTACCTACCTACCGCGCCGCCTACTGTATACACATACACACCTCACTATCACATCTATGTTGCGAACACACACATTGTCAAGTTTCACTGCGTCGTACTTACTATGCGAATGTGAACATTGGTTGTGGGTTCGACGTCCATATACGAAAAATATTTGTGTGGTTCCCAAGTATGGGTAGTACATTCAGTGTAAGTTTGTGCACTGCGCAGTGGCACTAGCCTTGGTTCCTAGGTACAGGCTTTGTCTTCTAACCCGACTGCGGCAGGAAATTTATAAATACCTAGGTAACAAATAAATTCGTATGCGGGAATACTTACGTTTATCACCACTCTTTCGCAGAAGTCGTGGTCGTGTTGTATTGGTTCGAATGTCACCACCCCTCCTTGGGGTGGCCTTCCAGGCTCTTCCTCTGTACTGCACAATTTCGGCAGCGACCTGCACCAAAAAAATTATATTGTAAATAACAGTATACCTACATTATTATCTACATAAAATAATGACTTAGTCTATTTATGGACTAAGTCTTCTAATAAAGTCTATTGCTTTCCAATATTAGAGGCCCACCATGATCAAACGGATCGGAGGGAGGGAATAGACAATAGTTACGCACTTTATAATATATACTTAGTCACAATTTGGTATTAATTTAGGTACATAAGTCGTAACTCGTAAACCTTTCAGGTCCGTCAACCGTCCTTTCAGGGGTGCATTGAAGATAACTATATACGAGTATATATATACAGGGTCTGTCGTAAGTAATGGATAACCTGGATAAAATTAGAGTAAAGTATACTTAATAAGGATTCTGTAAAAAAAAAGTCGTGACAAAATCTGCCACTATGTCATAGCAGTACCTAAAAATGTTTACAGAGTTGTCGATTTTCATCATTTTCAAAAAACCAATTTTTATGACAGAACCATATGACTTGGTTTTTTTTTATATTTTTGTCAGAACAGGTACAGCCTATACCATCACCCGGTAGCCGCTTGACGTTGAGTTTCGGGACACCCTGTATAATTATATCGACAGTGTAAAGGTAAAATCGCTTAACCACCACTTTGGGCGAAAATGAGTTATATATACCTACTACGAGAATCAGAATTTTTTTTTGCGTCGATCTGTTTATGTCTCGTGTAAATCGGACTACTTTTTGGCGCTTACGTGGACCAATTTTTTTCTGTTTTTTTACGTTTCATATCACTGAACCGACGCTAATTTCCGTGTTTTTTGAACCAACGTCGCTTAAGGCTCTAAATTTTAAGTCAAGTTCTCTATTAGCTATTTTAATTAACCTTTATTGTTAAAAAATAACTTGTTGGCGTTTTTTGATTTCTTTCTTACATACAGATAATGGCAATAAGTAATTTTATACCATAAGCTTCATCAGTTACAAAAATGAATCTCTTACGGGCTTTTCACTGATTATGATTTAATAAATAATTATTAGCAAAAATGTGAAAAATGTTTCTTTTTCATGTTTAGTTAGTAGTATTTAAGAATTTAATCAATATTGGCTATAACGCATATTAGTTATTAGCCTTTTCTGTGTCATTGCAATATATTGGTTGTGTAGTGATTTTTACCTGCCCACATATTTTGAACGGACAAGTGATTTTCGCTTAAGCGACACCTAATTTGGAAAATAAAGGCACTACATAACTTTTAAATATAAGGTATATTAGAAATACGTTTTTACTTTTATCTTTATACACCCCATAGGAAACGAGATATGATTTTTTTTATTAAAAAAACTTGGATCGTCGTTTTTTTAAAATTACCAAAATGGCGGTTAAGCGATTTTACTTTTCCAATGTCGATATTATATACCTATAAGATAACGGAAAATAAATGTTGAGGTACTGACCTAAACTTAAAAATCTTCGTAATGTGTGAAATAAAGCAAAATGTTGACTTATGAGGCCTGAGTGTCTAATTGTAAAGTTTATGTACTGTAATAAGTATACCTAAGTGCATGTCTCGAGGCTCGAGCCACTCGGGCCCTCGAGCTGAGCACGAGCGCGCGCCCAAACGTGCTCAAATGCGCCACTCATGTCAACTCGAGTATTGCCCAGTTCTATACGCGATCGCTGCCAGCCCTAGCCTCTCATGTATCATAGGGTTGCTGTTTTTTAATTAGGTAACCATATCGAGTTCTTCATGTGTTGTATTGAGAAATACCTACACACAGAAGTTAAATTTATATTAATGGAAGATAACAACAGTATAGCAATATGATCTTCTATATCTATAACATCAAAACGTTAATAACGATTAGAAGGTATGAAGAGCGCAGGGTCAAGGTGAGGCGGCCGAAAGTATCGCTTTAATAAAACTTCCGCTTTCAGTGCTGCAGTGGTGTGCTGAAAGGGCAGCCTGTTCGACAGAGAAAGACAAATGAAAATTTCCAGGTAAAGTCAAAGTGCTAACCCTAAAGAGAGGAGGTACTGTAAAAAAGCTGCGTAATCGAGTCGTTAGCAGTCGGCGTGAGGCGTGAGGCGAGCCGATGAGGCGAGTGACGAAGGCCGACCCGCGGTGTTGTTCTAAACCGTGTCCCTTTATCCGAACGATCGGTCTCGACTCTCGACACACAGATAACTCGATGACGCCATTAGAGATGTGCGATTAAAGAAGCGATAGATAATAATTATAATATGTATCGCCCTTCCACACTTCGTTACCGCGCCGCGCTCACCACGTCGTCGTCGCCGCGTCGCGTCGTCGCCGCGTCGCGTCACGAGGGCGTTGCGCTTAATCTGTTACAAATAAACGCTTTCAGCACCAAATTGAGTCTTAATGATCGTTGCAGGTGCGACATTTATAGAAAGCTTGCTGGCTCGCTCGCCTCTAATGTATATTGTTTTATCCAGACTGGCTTACAATTATTTTTTGTGTTGACAACTGCAGTCTGTGTCTAGACTTGACAAATATAGAATGACTAAGATATTTATTTCCCTGTCACTAAACTCTCTCAAACTGTATTCTGGACAATACCTAATTACGTTTAGTTTCCACAAGGACACCCAGGACAAATGTTTGTGTGATTAGCATGATTGTTTGCTCTATGTCTGGGTTTAATTTATATATAATTAGGGGACCCGCCGAACTTCACACCACATATTTTATTTATTAATGAATTTCGAATTTCATAAACGGAGACTTTAAAAGTCACAGTTTGTATGGGAAATTGGCTCCCGTCGTTCTTTATTTGATCACTGCTCAGCTTCTATTGGCCGTAGCGTAATGTTATATAGCCTTATAACCTTCCTCAATAAATGGGCTATTCAACACTAAAAGGTATTTTTTTCAAATCGGTGAAGTAGTATTGTGTCCATCGCGAACAGACAGACAGACGCGGCGGAGGATATAATATGTAGCGTTATGTTTGTATTTACTATAAAAAAAAATTGTAGTTGGTATACCAGTAATTTAGTACCCATGACCATAACACAAGCAAATATAATTGCTTAATTTGGGACTAGATGCCGCTGAAGATGAATATTGTCAGTGGTGACAGTAGGTACGTGGGTAATTACGTCCGGAGACATGCACTTGACCTAATTATAAGTTGTCGCGTCGCCGTCGCTAGGTATGTGCGTAATGCGTATCAATCTTCTTGAAACAGCATATTTGAAAACATTGAACTTTTAATATTTGAAATAGAGAAGTTATTTTGGTGACTCGTGATGTGTGGCAAAACGGAAAATGGAACAAGTCTGGGAAAAATGGTGCGACGTTTTATACTCTGTGTCACACGTATGTCGTCATCTGCTTGTGTATGAGACTACGCTCTCCTCACGACTTCGCCCGCGGGTTAGCGTCGCCTGTGACTCCTGTGAGCCAACCATGAAGTACCGAACTTTGCATAAAATAGTTTCAAGGTTTTTAAATTAATTACGTGACTGTTTTGGGGGACCATTTAAGCACAAATATATGAAAATCGGAGTCCTGTTCTTTGAAAGGCCTTCTGTCTGTGTGTGATAGGCCTTCCGTCTGTGTGTGAAATGGATTTGATCAATAAGCAACTTTGAATTGTTGTGAATTGAACATGTAATGTCCACAGCCAGATATGATCTCAGTATAATAAGTCTAGCATACCCAACTATCCGAACACGTCTCTACAAATCTTATATATGTAGTATGTACAACAAAAGATTATATTAGAATGGGATGGATTTGTCCTAATTGTATTCTTTTGCTACATAAAATATCAAATTTTGTTGCAATTGTTGCAGTGTTGTGTAGCCCACAACATGGACGCTTGCGAGCCAGCTCCGTGCACGACATATAGAACAATTCCATGAGTAGTGAGCCGCGGGACCGCCGCCGCGCGCCGCGCCGCTCGCTGTTTGTCATCACTGCTGCACTACTAAGCTATAACACTAAGCTATCACAAGCACACTAGTAATACCTGCGGAATATGTACTCGATATTGAACCTACATGTTATACTACAATTATTTATTACCTGTACTAAAAATATATGTTATGGTGTTTGAGAGAGAAGAAATTATGACAAAAATCGTCCTTACTCTAAAATAGACATAACCAGTAGATAGATAAAAAAATTGTATAATAATGTTTAATGATGATTTATTATCTCAATTATACGTTGGAAAACTACAGATTAAGTTTATCACTGTGAGTATTCCGAGTTAGTTAGATTTTATAGGGAGCACCGAACAAACAGACAATAAAATTTTTCAAATATGTAGTTACAATATCGGGAAAGTCGGCTAGTTAGCACTTAAGAGTTTCATTAAAACTCGACAGAAACAATCGCGGCTGCACTACGAACTTGTGACTTGTACGTCGCAAACTGGGGCCAGCTCATACAACGTTATGCTTAAAACTGGATTTTCAAATTAGGGTATTTCAAAAATTTAACTTTATGAGGGTAGACTTGAGAATATTTGACATAATTTGTACAAATACTGAATCAGTAGCTGTAATCGCAAAATATTAAGCATTCGATAACGTACGTGAGTTTATAGTCAATTTTACAACATTTATTTCTACACTTAAACGTCATATTTAACTGTGTGTGGATCATGTTTTCAACTAGGCAGGGTATGGTTATTCTATTGTTTTTTTTATGAATCTTCATGTTCAGAACTTTTGGATTTATGGCTAATTATATTAGTAAAATTTTTTATGTACTGAATCAAACGTTTTTGATTTTTTCGATTTAGCGCAAAGTTCTATTGCAAATCTCTTCAGTTCATAACAGCTAATCAACAGTTCGTAGATATAATAAATAATATTTCAAAAATAGAACTTTGTGTACACCTGTGACTAACAAGTAAATATAATTAAAAAAATTTAATAACCCGACTGCAAAAAATCAACAGAAAGCAACGCACTAAAAAGACTGTAAAATTATTGTAATATTATTATGCCTAATTAAATTTAAATACATAACATATGTATATATTTGTAATCTCCAATTGATTCTCTTTATTTTGATAGTCTACTCTACTACTATAGATTTGGAAAAAAAATAAATAGAAAAACTTACAATTTGGATGCATTTAATTATGTATAATCTCTTTTTAAATATATGTAATCTACTTTTGATTCTCTTTATTTTGATACGCAACACGATAGGTTTGGTTAAAAAAAAAATTGAGCTTCTTACAATTTGGCGTCAAAAGCCCGCCGTTTAAGTCTTTTTATTCTTAAAACCTATCTAAGGACAATTGGGTTTTTTAGAAGAATCTAACCTAATTGTCAAAATCCATCCAGCCGTTTGGAAGATTCGTGGGAATAAAAAAATTTACAAACATACAAGATACTCACGAAAAACAAACCCGTCCTGACAGTCGGTTAAAAATAAAAATCAAGAACCAAATAAAATAAATTTAATTGAAATAAAATAAATATAGTTAAACATTTGTTCGTATGAGGGAAATGTGACAACTCACGGACGATTGTCCTCCCCAGAGGAGACACGGCCGGCCGCGGCCGCGTCGTTAATGTCGGCGGAGTAGACGGCCATATCCATGGCTCGAGTGATGTGCTAACTGGCCGGCCGATCACGATAGACTAACTGCTCTCGAGTGTCTCGAGCCAACTGATATTGCTACCCCGACCCCCTGCAGAGGGCACACAATCATTCCGAGAAGTACCTAGGTTCAGCCCGCCTGCCGCTCGCTCTACCTACATCATCATTTTAGCTAGCAACGTGAACTTTGTAAAGAACAAAATTACATACAGACCCGAATGTTCGGAATATACATAAACACGATTTAAACTTACCAAGTATTTATTATTAGTTATTTATTACAAGAGTACTTATATAATAGCAATAAGAGTATTTAATGACCTACCTGTAGACATAAAGAAACTTAAAGGGAAATTGTTTAAAACAACACTAAAAAAGTGGTTAATAAAGTGTGTGTTCTACAATTTAACTGAATATTTGGCACATAAGTATTAGTTGATAGATAAGTATTGTATGACCTAAAACCGGCTGTAGCGCTGGTTTTACTACCTAGTACCTACATTCTAATCATAAACTTTGTTCCTTACATTAAGTTATTTTTAAAAGTTCTGTTTAAGTATACATTTTTACAATAGTTAATACTTCAATAAATTTTACTTTACTTTACTAGTTAGTTATATATAATTTTAATTTAGCTTTTAAGTACTAATATTGCAATGGCCGGTTGGGTAGATTGTCGGAACCAAATGTTATATTTACCTGCACATGTAGCACAGTTATTGCAATAAATGTCTATGTCTATGTGCTTAGTGTAATATGAGAAATGTAGAAAGTGGGCAAAGCATGTATGGTATGGTGCATTACATTAGCTTTACCTTGTATTATTGTTAACTTTACGCATTATGATATTTGTACTTTCTTTTGACCTTATAATGGTATGGAGAACTTTCTATAATAAACTAATTAACGCAGTAGGTACTACTACTAGTAGCTAGTACTATATTTTTGTAAACGTAAACATGAAGCACGTGAAGGCGCACATAACTTGACGCTGACACACAGTGAACTTGTGCTGAACTTGTGCGCAACACAACAATATATCGAGAGAAATGGTTGCTTCATTAGAGGTTCCTGTAGCCGTGTGTTGACTGTCGAGTATGGTTGGTCAGTAAACACAAATGATGCGAATTTTCCATTTAGCAACTATATTTGTACGTTAGAGCATTTACAAAGTGAGTTTCAGGCAACCTCTAAAATAAGGTTGTGTTATAAATAACCACATGTTTATCGTACCGTTGGATTGGTAAATCATAATAAATAGAAACATGCATGCGTATGCGCGGCCGCTGCGCTCTTGACAACTTGCACAAACACGAACCTAATTAAATCATTTGAAATCAAATCACAGCTCTATTAAGTTCTTATATAAACATAATTCTCGTTCCAATGCGGTTCACGGAAGGTTATTTATTGCATTGCAGGAACATCGTAATAATTGGATGTTCTATTAAATTGCAGATTGTGAGTAATTTGATTGGTTCTAGTGCTTCTCTCTCCTGTTGAGCTCAAGGCAACGAGGTAATTGCTTGATGAGTTATCGCTGACCTAGTTATAAGCGTGTACCTCAGTACCTGAGAGCTATCGTTTCTACTAGTTCCCCTATCTCGGCACATGTACACAGTAGGTACAAACGCGGTTGGTCCCGAGTTAATTTGGTGTAATGTGTAACGAGCTTCGAGCTCTCTCTACTTGACACATTTAAATTAGGCACGTTCGCTTTGTTCAATGTCGGTCGGTAGCCGGCATGTCTCGCCAAGGTTTCATTAAAATCAGTCCAGTTGTTTCACAGATTAGCGTTTAAATATAAACACACACGTGTTAAGTGTGGCAGCAGCGCCGCGTGCTCGTTTAGCGAACTCTGCTGCACTGCGTGTTTACATACGAGTATTATGTGTTTGTGTGTTTGTTCCAATACGAAACATTTGGTGTTTGGATTGATTTATCGTTCAACAACTCATTATTATAATTACAGATAGATATGTAGGTACTTATTATTAAGGCTTCTTATGTTACATTTCATCATTATTATATTACCTTTTGAGTGACAGTGGGTAGGTAGGTACTGCAGTACCTTGTACCTTTGCAATTAATAAATTGATATTGTGAACCCACATCGTCAGCACTCACCGGTATGCCTACGCCCCGATTGTCCTATGTTGTAGTTGTAGGCTGTTACTAGCTAGATTGTTGGTAAGCAATACTAATAAGAAAACAAACATTTTTGATACAATAGATACGGAGACCTTAATCTCTTCAACCGTATCAATTATATCCATTCGGAGACTATACGAATGTGTCCGCCTTGTATATAACTAATAACTATAAATAATAGAAGTATGTATATAGGTATTCACCTAGATGATTATAAAATAGAAAATATCCCTTGAGCTAGGCACACAAACAAATATGTGTAGCAAAGTAATAGGTACTTCCTAAGCGTTTGAAACAGTAACAAGAACAAGTCAGCCCTTAGCTCGGTGCACTTGCACTGGATCGTATAACCAAGTACAACGCTAAGGGTACTTCCTACGCGTTTGAAACAGTAACAAGAACAAGTCAGCCCTTAGCTCGGTGCACTTGCACTGGATCGTATAACCAAGTACAACGCTAAGGGTACTTCCTACGCGTTTGAAACAGTAACAAGAACAAGTCAGCCCTTAGCTCGGTGCACTTGCACTGGATCGTATAACCAAGTACAACGCTAAGGGTACTTCCTACGCGTTTGAAGCAGTAACAAGAACAAGTCAGCCCTTAGCTCGGTGCACTTGCACTGGATCGTATAACCAAGTACAACGCTAAGGGCTTGTTGTTGTCGAGTTGACCTTCACAATTATTGAAGGGAATACCTTTTTATCAAAGCGTCGCCGTCGTACTTGTTAGTACGTAGTTTGCAATAACGAGCTACACAGATACATAGTTATCTATACCATAATAACTTTGTTTTATCTGTCCAGGGATGCGCCACTAGCTACTAATTGGAGGAAGAGCCCATTCTATAACCTAGAACATAGTTTGTAAGGAATAAACTAGTAGATAAAATATAGTAGGTCGACGGCTTGCGGCACAGTAGGTACTAACTGGTGGCTTGTTGCTGATGACGTAAGGATGTATGAAACTAACAAATGCATATTGGCCGCTCATGTTTACGCAAAGAGCGAAATGTCAAGGGAAATTAGTGCCATCGCAACATAGCTTCTGGGAAGATTTGTTTAATTTGTCTAAGCTCGAAGCTTCAAAAGAAGAAGGAATTTGGAGGATTTCTCAATTCTCAATTCAATTCGTTTATTAAAAATGTCAACATGGACCAATTACACACACAATAATTACAGATATAAAATTAAATATAAAATGAAAATTAGAATAAAAATAATAAATAAGAGATACAATTTAACAAAATTAAGAATAAATAAATAAATAATATGTAATAATATGTTTTATATTAGAATAAATTCTAATATAAAACATATTATTATTTAAGTTGTCAATTTTTGCCAATGTAATAAGAAGGCGAGATTGCTAAAGCACCTAATGAATATACTTACATGTTATAATGCCATAGTCTTTGTAGGGCTTTCATTATGAAGGTTTTTACATAATAATTAGTTAGCGGAATAACACCCGCTTGGTTTCACCCAATTATTAAAATTGAATAACGATAAGGAGTCAATATCAAGTCAGTAACGATATTAAGTGGTGTACACGAGTGGTTGCGAGTTGCGAGTTACGAGTTGCTCGGTGTCCCTTGAGATCGTTAAGCCTCCGCGTCGAGGGATTAGCAACAATATGGTGTTGTCTCGTTGATCAGGGACGATCGGAAAAGTAAAGCCGCGTCCTTTCCGCTTCTAACACAGGCATACGAGTGTGTAGACCTTGGCTTTTATCACATTGTTCCATAATTATGTCGTACATATTACCGCCATGAAATTTGGAATAGTTTTGAACACGGCTGATCCAACACTAATAAGTTTTGAAACATTATTAATAAAATGTTTTTATTTTCTCTGCAAAAGCGGCCGAAATATGAAAGTTAATATTTTAAATTGAGAATATTACATAAAATTTGCTTTCACTTTTGTGGGTTAGAATTAAAAACATCAAAAAAGTACCAATTCTCCGCCACTTATCTCCGATGTTTGTGGTGAGAAAAGTGCGAAATAATTCCAGTTAATACATGTTAGTGTAAATATAATATTTACACTACAATTATTACAGGAAAAATAAGGTTTTTGAAAATAATATTTCTTTTTCAAATATGCTTTTAGATTCGGTACTCATCAAAACAAATCAAACGAGTCCAAACTGGATGCAGATACGTCGTTTTGTTACGGAGATCCAATGGCCCCCTTCCAGCTCCATCATTAGACCCCGGATACCATCTAGAGACAAAATAGTAGTCAAGACGAATGAAACGAGAGTCAGGTCGATGGGGTTGCGTCGTTTTTATTACAAAGTTCCTATGGCCACCTTCATGACGATGACTGAGATGATGACATCATCAAATCAGCGTCATCATAACATTGCACTGTCACGCCATATACAATATACATATGCGTGCACAATTTCAGCTCAATCAGAACCTGGAAAGTTTGGTAAATGTAAGTTGTAAGATTTGATTACTAATATCGGGACAGGTGAAACTAAATAATAGCTTGTAATAATAAAACGATGTTTCTTACTAGCACACTTTTTAAGGTACCGTAGCCAAAATGGCAAAAAGGGAACCCTTATAGTTTCCTCGAGTCCGTCCGTCCGTACGTCATAGGCATTTTACTGGAAAACTAATCAATGTACATAATATTGATGAAATTTGGTGAATAGGTGTCTTTTGTAGGCCGCTACTAGGTTTGGTAGTAAAATAATAAAAATAAATATTAGTAAAGGGGGCACTCCGCACTCCATACTACAACAGAAGCTGCATTTGTTTTAGCTCTCATTTACACTTGTCACATACTTCGACAGATCTTTTAAAAACATTTTAAGGTTTTTAAGATTGTTTGTGGATAAAGTGAATATTTTTGGGGAAAACCTCTCTGAAAGTAGCATAAATTGTGCTCTACCCTCTATTTTCTAAATCGTAAAACCTAAAAATTTGAAAAAAAAATACAAAGAAAACATGACAGGTTTTTCTTTTTGGAATAAAAATGACAACGACAAGAAAAGCGCTTCAGTTTGTTGTGTTGATAGAAAAATGTGAGTGTAGTGTGAGTGGAGACACAAAATAAATAGTGTTTAGTAATGTTAGTACAAAGTGAACTGAAGTCACTACGGCTATCAGCCGACGGCGACGCGACGGCGACGCGACGGCGACGGCACGTTGTTTACTAACAATGTGAACCTGTTTATAAACACACGTACGAGTATATATAATTCAGTTGTGGGATAATTACCGCACGGCCACTTGCCACCTACTTTTGTTGGTAATTATAGTGGTCGAATACCGTGACGATTAGGCAAGCTTATTTTATGGTAGACGTCTGAATTGTATGTGCCAAAAGACACACCTTGCCATTGTGGAATGTGTTAACGAGAGAGCGCGTCACACTTGGGCCCCTGTAAGCTCACTGCGCAATATTGCGTCACTTGCATTCATGTTTCTATAAAACTTTCGGGGTTTGAAAACATTTGGTGCTGCGAATTAAAGTTTCTTTTGATAGGAAGATTGTTACTTTTAACATTGAAATTTTGAAATATGAAGGTGGGATAGCTATCAATAAATACTTAATGTATTATAATTACACTTATAACTTCCGAAACATGTCATTTTATGTTGTTTTTGTTAATTAACAATAAATCAATTTATCTCTATGTCATATCATATCTCTATGTTATTTCCGATTGAAACCATGTCTAATATTATGATTAAAAATTATGCACATCCAAATATACACCACATTTAAAAAAATACATTTAGCACTAAATAAAATAAACTACTTTTCATTTTTCTTTAACGCTTACTATAAACATTTTCTTAAGTGAAGGTCACAATTTGTAACAATCAGTTTGCTAAATAAAGCTGCTTCGGTAAATATTCAGTAACCACAACGCCACGCGCCAGCGGGAATTCTAAATCACAAAGTCAATTATATTTGTCAAACATTTAAATCCGTCAACAAGAAATGGAAGTTTCATGTCGTGGTTTTACCTGCGACCGATTTCTAAAATGAACGGCATTCAGGTTCATTTATTTATAAACGATTATTGAGATAATTGAAAATGTACATGATCGTGATAAATATCGATACTGTTTCGAGCACTTTAATCGACAACAATTAGGGAGGCTACGCTTCGATTAAGCGGGTTAAACCTAAGACGTGTCTGCCGCAGAGTGGGGGGTGACTACTGCTTTGCAGATATCTCTATCGTACTCAGTTAACTCAGTTTAAATGGCTATAGTTAGTTCATGTGCTATTAATATTCGTAAGATAAATAGTTTACAGATGATTTAAAAAGTATAATTAATTATTTATAATACTCGTCTACAGTGTTGCATGTTGTTCTCCTGACCGTCAACCCTCTCTGAATTCATCATTAGTCCAACCTCAAGGCTTGCCGAATTCTGTTCTTGCTCTATTTGCTCCTGCTCAGCAGCAGAACGTGCAAAAAGAACAATATCAACAGCAAATCGGAGGTTCGTAAGCATTTTACCATCAATTTTGATGCCTTTTGTGGTCCAAGAGTCTGTCAGATATTTAAAAATCTCTTCGAGGGCACTAGTGAACACTTTGGGAGAAAGCGGGTCACTCTGTTTGATGCCACTCTTTAAGTCTAATGCTGGGCCTAGTGAGTTTCGAAGAAATATATTTACAAATTATGTCTAATACTGGCAAATGAATGCTTTTGAGTAGGTAACATTAACATAGCATCACGCCTTTTTCCCAGAAGGGGTAGGCAGAGGCGTTTCACACCCATATTTCGCCAGCTATATTTGGTCCCATGCAATAGGGGGCGAACCTATTATCATCTACCCGGAACATTTGTTTACCAAGCTCCTGGAAAATCGCAATACTGGAATTTCATGATAGAAAAACCCAATACCATTTTCACCCGACCCGGGAATCGAACCCTGGACTTCTTGCAAAGCAGTCGTATACACTGCCCGCTGCCACCGAGGCAGGTAGGTAATCTATAAATAATATACTTAAGTACATAGATATAAATGATATATGAATAGAGTGTTTTCTAAATCCTAGTGTTTTTGTATTACTTGATTGAGAGTTTACAGGTGGTCTGTGGTAGAAAATCCTTTATAGCCGAACAGATTCTACTTGTAATGAGGTCCGAGCGCGAGCGGGCGACGCGGCGCGTCGAGCAACTGTGCGCGCCGAACAAACAAAGCGGACAATTGTCCTCTTCAAGACAGCTCAGTGCACATATCGAACAAACTGTCCTATTGGAAATGGTTGTAGCGACTTAGCGACTGACGACAGCTCGTGATGGAAATGCAACAATGAAGAGTGTGTACGTATGATGATGAACATGCAAATAAAGAAGAATATATAACGTCCATGACGACGTACCTACGTATATAAACGAACATTTGTAAGAGAAACAAACAAAAGCTCATAGATGGCAGCACACGAGCCGGCTTCGCGCGCACACCACTCCTCTGTACCACACTCACATCGCTTTTATTTAAGCTTGTTAATTTACAAAAGCATGGAGTCTAATTTCTTAGGATTAGCAAAGACATCTAACTGTCGTACTTTTCCTCTTATTTAACTTTCGTTTTGCGTCTCGGGAGATCCCGGTACGTTAAAAAAGGAGTTAAAATGTTTTGTTGTCAGACATTTATTGAATAGTGCGGCATGTCAGCGGTTGTCACTGTTTGGTGCGTGTGTAGTGACGTCACAGTGCGGCGCAGCGAGCTATTTCTAAATATTTAACAAGTTCCCCAGTTTTATGAGCACATTGTGCTGTGAGCTGTGAGATACATAGGTAAGTGGCTCTCTGAGAAACGCTCAAACTAAGTATACGTAACTTGTACTCTAGCTAGAGGGCTGTCAATTGTGTCACAGGAGATGTTTAGATCTCCTGTGACACAATTGTGAGCTTTTAGCTCTTAAATTTTATCATGTTTGTATTCTGCATATAGCAGCAATAAACCTTAATTAGCATATTAACAATTTACAACATTGAAGGACATAGAAAATAAACAGAACAATTAATTTATTGGTTGAAGCTTATCAAATGATGTGAACTGTTCTAATTTAGCATTGTTACCTGATAATAAGTGAGATACGAGTATACGTTGCTATACGAGTATGTGAATATAAATGTGAATCGTAGCAAGTGGAAGGAAATGGTCTCTGCCTACCCTTCGTGTTGGGAATCTATATGTATGTATATGAATATAAAATGAAGTGTTATAACTGTGAACGTGTGAAGACAGCGATTAATGAGGGGCACTAGTTTGTGCGCTTGCGGTGTCTGTTAGTGGTGTGCAGGGTGCGCTACAATATGTCGTGTATCATCAGCACCCGACTACGTTCATGTTCGTTCCCTTTCCACGTATAATCCTCGATCGCGGAACATTCTCTATTGCAGCAAGCAATGTCTCGTGGAATGTTTTCGATAATGCCTTTGAAGATCGTCAAATCGTTCATTTGAAATCTTTTGCGAGGCACATGTTATTGAGGCTGTACAATCAATATGCATGAAATTATATTTGTGCTAATAAATATACTAAAATAATAAAGAGCTACCGTCCTTGGAGCGTGCCATTAGTGCCACAGAGCCCATAGGGCACTGTGCACGTTTAGGCAGATTCTTGCGCATCCCAGTGACGTCACTCAAGTGCACGAACAGTTCGGAGGATAAACCGAGCGTGCGTCCGGGAAGATGCAGCTAATGAGATGCAACCAGGCCACGGAAAAGACTTCCAAATGACATTCAATTCGGCTTTATCAACATTCACCTACTTTTGAATGTCGTAATGGTTAAAGAAAAATTATAGTAAAATGGGTATAGACAAGCCAAGAGTAATTTTATTATTATTAGAGCAGTTCTCCAGTTTACTATAAAGTAATCCACATTCATATATCAATGTGCTTATCCACACAAAATATTTATTATCCACTAAAGTTATTTTATGAGTTATATTTCAATGTTTGGCTTTATTCGTCTGTTGATGCTTTAAAATGGTGTTCCCGCAGTATGTAGTTGAAACCGCATAACGTACTTAGTACATGTACAAGGGGTATACACCATATTTTAACATCTGACGATGTCTCAGATGCGCGCTCGGCGCCCTTGCGACAGACGTGCACGAGCACGACGCGCTCTCCCTCGAGCACTTGCGAGTGCTGGCTCATCGGCACACGATACGAGCCATAGTAATCCGTGACTCACGCTAGTATTATAATATCTTTATTGATCCAGATTGAGAACTGTAACTCGGACGTAACCCGTGCGTGGCCGACGAACACCATCCATTGAGTTACGTTTACGACGTCAATCATCGATATTTTTACAGTTCCGAGAGATCGTGTACCCGAGCTATCTATCTCAGCTCTGTTGTCGTCTTGGAGGAGGCGCGGGCCACAGCCGATCAAATAATTCACATAATGCCGCTGGAATTCAACAAAGCTCGGCCGGGACACAACAGAAAAGCGGACAAAAGCTTGCGAGCGAATTTAGTGTTCCCTTTATCAGATAGATGTCATCGGTGCAGGACAGACGAAGCGACACTCCTTTTGTGCTGGAACATCATCAATAAAACGAGCATGGCGTGAAGATATGGCTTGATCGGGATATTCGAGTCGGAGATGAAAGGAATTCCCCAAAGTGACATTCATCAAACGTGAGGAAATAAATGTCTGTTAGGTGTTAGTAGTCAGCGGTAGCGGCGGCTGCGTCCACTGTGACCTACATGAGACAACCTGACCGTAAGCCGCTTTACGAGCGTGCAGACTCCGCCGCCGCCCCGGAGTTACCGCTGCGTCTACTCTAGATCGATGCTGCGATTCTACTCTCTAAGAGTTGCTGCATACGTACCTTTGGTCCCCACCTTCCTCCGGGGCCCGGGGGCATTCCTGCCTCGGCCTGAGGACAGGCGTCAGCCCCCATTTCTCGACCAACTCTATGCGAGCAATGGTGGCTGCTCAACGTCAATGTGTCATCGGTTCGGAGCGGGTGCAGTGCAGTGGGGACGCGGCGGAGAGGCCGGCTGGCCCGCGGCGCCCCCCGGCCGGCTCGTGGCGCGCGCCGCGGCCGCCACCTTACTCGCGAGGCATGCCCGCGGCCGCGGCCCTGCGCCTCGCGCCTCGCGCCCTTGCTGTCGCGCTCCGTGGCGCGCTACGCCCGATCTCCGCGACGCTGCTGCTGCGCGGCGCTCCTCATAGTGCGTCCCGCGGTGGCATCACGCCGCCCGCACACTGAGGCACGCCCGCGGCCCGCCTCACGCACCGCGCACTCGACCGAAGATGCGCAACTTTACCGCCGAATTACTATCGCCCGCGCCCGTCCGAACGCCCGGAGAGCGCGATCTCCCCGCGAGATGCTATCACCGCTGGTAGGCGACTCTCATTAATTAATTTTGCGTTGATTATGTGAGAAAGTTCGATATGTACGGTTCTGCGACCGGCGGTCACGGACGGCGTCGGAAGCGACCGTTCTTTACGTAATGCGTAAAGGGGGCGCGTGCGGCGGCGGCGGCGGCGCCTCACCGGGCGCGGCGAGTCATGGTCTCGACGGAGAGCCGCGTGGCGGGCGCTAGGCTCGGGCGAGCGAGTGTGTCGCCGTGGCGCGGCGGCGGTGAACTGAGGCGGGCGCGCGTGCGTGCTTCCCGCCCCTCCCCTGGCGCGCCCCCCCGCAGCCCGCGCGCGTATCGACACCGGCCAACCACTGCATCGCGGCCGGCGCGGCCCGCGCCTGCCACGCGCCCGCCACGCCGCCGCACCGCTTACCTCGCCACACCGCACACGCAACCCCCTACACACCGACTTCACAGGAAAACATTCACTTTCCTTGCCCCTATTAGTATTTCCTGAAATTTAATTTACTTTACTATGTTCGAGTGTCGGTGTCCCAACGAGCTCTGTACAGCGTGACAGCGTGATGTAGAACAAGCCTCGGGGTAGGCATGAAGCCGAACTTGATGTAGGTAGTGGTAATGCTGAGGTATAGTTACATAAGTGGGTTTACATGAGCTGCAGCAAGCTAGCCGGCAGGCCGCCCGGAGGGCTCTGTCGCTGCACGTTCCGCCCTGGCAACACTGGCCGAGAGGCACAGACTAGCCGGCGCCGGTTCACTCACTAATCTAGATCAAAGGTTGGTTCGACTCGTGAGTGCAACTTGTGAAGTGAACAGTTTTGCACTTTATATTAGGAGCCGAGCCTGCGCCTGTTGTAAACAAACACACAAGGAGCGCATCGCACATCGATGGTGTAGCCTGCGGACTGGAACACGAGTTCAGTAATGGCGATCGTAGATCGGAATCGTCCAAACTCTCATTCTAGATAACTCCAGTTAGTAAATTATAGGAACTAGTTAGTGAAAATAGGTCAGAAGATTAAACGTTACGTAAAGCAGAGACCTCTCACTGTGCTCGATGCAATTTGGCAAATTAATCAAGTAGCTGACTCCTAGTTCTTCGCACTTATGCGCGACAGCGCTGTGACACGCTCGTCGTCGCTATGTTTTGTAAATTACAAATAAAATATTATTGTTAATTATTTTAACGCGAGCTTAAATAAATATGTTCAATCAATCACGGATAAGGGTTACAGTGGACATTATCCGTGTTGTGACGGATTAAGAATACATAATGACACACTACCCCATCTCGAGCCGTGGGTGTCGTAAGAGGCGACTAACCTTATAACCTTAGGGTAACCTTATGCAGACAGGAGCACTGTGAGAAAAGAAAAATTTGAAAGAACCCCTATATACTTAACCCAAATTCCCTCCACTTTCTTTGAAGAAGTCCCGTGCCCAGCAGTGGGACTTGTGGACATTGAGTCAGTAAGAAGTGTTTAGTGACGTGGTGTTCACGCCGTTGCACTGAGCCCATCGTGGCACTGCGCTGTACCTGACTCTACATTGATCTGATAAAACGGGAGTGTAAAAGTGATCCTAGATGTATGCCGCACAGACGTGTTATAGTGGGATGTGTGGAGTTCAAACTATGCGTTCATATCTCCAGGGTGCGCGCTTTGCACAATACGCGCCGGGAATGAACAAACGGAATGCTATTTCACCTCCTCCTCGAATACCTCTTATTACTTGCTCCATATTGCCAATAACGCCTAAGAAAATACGAGCGTTCTCGGACTTAAGGAGATTGAAATCTTGCCTTACAAATTATAAGGTTCTATTTTGAATGTAGTTTCCGGAGACAATGTAAAAGAGGAAAGTAAATATTGCTGACGTAGTGGTCCCTTACGTGAGAACTGGAGCAGTGAGCAGTGGCCTACGCTGAAATGTTGCCGTGCCGCAAAATGACGGCGAGAGTAGATCGATACGGGATATTGCACAATACACAGAGCGGGCTCTGCTCTATTTGTTACTTGTGTGTACTTGTACTACTACTAGTACCTACTACCTAGACCTAGTACGTCAGTACGATAGTACGAGACGAGGCTAGAGCGCAGCGGGCTTGCATCGCACTTATACTTTGTCACACTGATATACATTAAATACAGTTAAATTGTTCTTTGCCAAAATTGTTTTAAGCATGTTAATGTTATTGCAGAAAAAGTTATTGAGTTATTGACATTGAGTAAATATGCGTAATGTTGGATTTGAATTTTTTAAAATAACGTTCCAGCTAAGTAGATATTTATAATAGTGAAATGGTGTCCAAAGTTAATTGAGAATATTAATAGTTCAGTGCATCGCGGTGCTTTACTTAATAAATAATAGTGAACCCAGATATTACAAATAGGCTAAGCTGCAGTTTTCTTCGAAGCCGAATATTCTACTGGATTTGAGGTGAATGAATTGTTTAGATGAAGCTGTTTTAGATTTTAGACTATTTAGTACAAGCGATTAGTTACGTACGTCACAAGTTTGTTATCCATGCTTAATAATAATAACAAATTTCACACATACATAGCTGACAGAAGATGCGTCGCATCGATCGTCGTCGATCGTGTTACGTCAGAACAAACAAATCTCATCTCATGTCAAAGGTCTAATTTGACAAAATAAACGCCCCAGAAATTACGCCCGACGCATCTTTCGTCAGATGTGTGGTGCCCTAAACAAACCACCATTTTGATAATATCTATGGTTTGTAAAATTCATTAGTGAAGGGGGTTAGGTAGAAAAAAATTATAAAATGAGGTCAGAAACACTTATTTATTGTGAATAAAAATGAATGGGAACAAATACTTTGTTCACCAAAAATTTATTATTTTATTTATTTACTAGCTTTTGCCCGCGACTTCGTCCGCGAAGATTTCGATATTACCTACATTGATCTTTGTTTTAAGTGAAATTCATGAACTCCACAACACCCCACTGCAGGAGTTGAATTTCATTTTACGTCAATATAGATATCATTTTCGTAATCAGCGTCCCTGAAAACCTTGAAAACGACATCCATATCAATTTCTAATAATTTTTGCACCTATTTCATCCCTTAGGGCAAGTTTTTCAAACACCAAAAACAACCCATCAACTCACTTCTTAACTAATGTTCACATATAACTTGAAAAACAAAGAACTGTGAACTGATATTAAATAGATAATATTTTATTTCCATATTTTTATTTTAATATTTTTCCACTCAACTCTAGTGGACTTCTTTAAAATTCTTTTAATTAAATGCGAGTTATTTATATTATAGTGGTATCTAGAAAAGTGATCTAAAGAATTCGATGTTTATCTGTAGAAATAAAAAATGGTAATCAAAGGTGCCAAATTAATATTTACTACGAAATATTTTCCGGTCGAATAACCGTGTGTAAATGATTTACAAGTAACAAATAAAAATACATATCGCTCACTTGCGACAACAGTGTGACATCTCAGAAACCACAATTTTACAGGAAACGATTTATAAACTTTTGATCGATCAGAACTTTTTAAATATCGTCCAGATGTCGCAACAATGTTTGAAGGACCTTTATAACAACTAATTTTTAATTGATTCATGGATTAGTGTTTTAAGTTTTCATGCAAAATATACAAAATTATTACGTTTATAAAAAAAAGCGAGAACTTATCACCTTGTTCCTGAAATATGCAACGGTTATGGTGTGTTATCATCAAATATCACGTTGAAGATGATGAAATTATTTATCGGGTGCTGCGTTATTTCTTAATAAAACGTTGTTATCGAAAATGTTTGTTTATTAAAATATCAAAGTTAATAATAAAAATAGAGGTATCAAGTAACAAGTCTTACTTTCTTTACGATGAGATCAACAATTTATCTCTTATGTTTGACTACAAATTATAATTAGACTCTTAAAATAACCACATAAAACTTCTGTTATTTTTAATCTTACAAGTTACAAAAGTAATAGTACCAACAATTAAGCTTGGCTTAGACAAAAAACATAATCAATATTGCTAAAGTGTTTACATAAAAGTTTTGCATACTCTAATTATTTCACCACATAAAGTTATTTTTGTCTCGTTTCTGGGCAGGTTTTCCGTTTTCATCAACTCTAACATAGCGATGCGCTGGTTTTACCTCTTCCATAGACTGAAGTATAAATGCCCATTGTCTTTCAATACTCCCTAAATTCCAATAATCATTAAGAAAGTCTTGTCGTTGAGTTTCAGTTATTTTGGATAGGCATTTAAATCTACAGGTTTCTTTGCATGATGGTTTAAGCTTACGTTCAGGTATTTCTTTTTTAGTTTTAGATGATTGATAGGACTTACCACTATTTCTTAATTTTTTTGCGACATTTTTCTGCCAGTTACTTTCCTGCCTTTGCCTTTTTTCCCCTTTTTTGTAGGTGTTAGAGCTTCTGTTTCAATGATGTCGAGATCAACTGGAATTGGTACTTCGTCTATGGTTTCGTTTGGACTATCATTATGTGCAGTGGCATATGATTCGTTCCTTGCATTTTGCAGGAGTATATTTTCGTTGGAATACGTTGTAATTGAGTCAGTGGCTTATCTTTCTTCATTTTGGTTGGGTGATTGCAAATCGCCTTCCGTTGCTGAATCTTGAAGTTGTTCAATCGCTGAAATATTGTTCAGTTCGCCTAGTCTAAATCCAAACTTTGGTTTTTTATGTATATCTTGGTAATCTGGGTCTTTCACTGAGTCATCGCTCTCTGCAAAATTAAAACAACAAAATTAGGTAAATTGATTTATTATGGTAATTTGTGTTATTTTAAACACGGGTGAAAGATATAGAATGAAATATTTTAGCATCGACCTACCTTCATGATACGATGATGTTGAGGAACTACTTGAAGAATTGCTAGATGAGCTAATTGATGATGAACTACGGAAGCGATGAGCTTGAGCTGTCTGTTGATGTTCTGAAAAAAGAGGATAAACATAAATAATTTTATTATTATAAACTTGCATTTTTATCAAGAATAGAAGAAAATTATATGACTTACCAGTTATTTCGTCATTATTAGCATATTTTGTTGAGTCAGTGTTCCCACGGGAAATATTATGGTCAGAATTCGGCACACATTCTTCATTTTTCTTTGTTACTAACTCTAACATTAATTTAGGTCTTGATCCCATCTGAAAATATAACACAATAAAAATTATAATGCTTAGCACCTAAAACGTTATAACGAAGGATAAATGCACAACATAATCCAAATGTTTCTGAAATAACATTACATCAACAAATAAACCAAATCGTATGTCACTAGAGAGCAACGTTTTATCATCTTCAATGTTACTTTTCGAGTTATTACAGTGAAATTTATAATTTTTACAAGAAAACTGTGATAAATAAAAGATATACCACACTAGTTGTTAGTTAGTTATGCAAAAACACTGTGATAAAGTAATATATTACTTCGTTGAAAGAAAATAATCGTTTGAAATTATACTTACTTTTTCACCAAAAACGTGATATATTCGTATTATCGCGTTGTTCGGGAAACACGACAGCACTTCACTCTAGCAAGACCAGGGCACAACTGATCTGTCACTTTGTCGAATTCAACTAGATGTCCGAGTGAGATAGTGCTACACTGTGATAGTTTTGTCTCTTTCTCTTATTGCTCCGTCATTTTAAGAGTAAAAATTACCGCGTTTTTGGAGATAATAGATTGCAATATGGCGGTTTCGAATTTATATAAAACGAAAAATCGAATTTCTCGATATATCACACTATCGTCGCAAGTGGACGATATCCAGTTTACGTCGTCGTCGTAGCGTCTGGCTAAGGTTATCAGGTTCTCGAAATATTATTGAAGTATTAGGTTATCAAAAACACTAGAGTCTCCTCATCGACAGAAAAAAAAACCTTATTTCAAACAAAAAGAATTTAAACAACAGTCGTTACCACCGGTTAATAAGTACTTAGCACAGATACACACGTTAAACGTATCCCAGGTCTGCGTCTACGTCCGTCCATCCTCCTCTGCCACGAGAGCGACATGTGAGCAGAACACTTCCTAATGCACAGACCCTCGCTCCACCTACACAAGAACAAACTGGCGGTCATTAGCTAACGTGTGGGTATAACCAACGTGTCTTGTGTCGTCGTTATCTAGAATGACCCCGCCCGCGCCAGGGCGATGTTTACACGATATATGTATTATTGTAGCTAATTCATTATCACTCGTCTCTAATGAATATCATGTACTATCTTCAAGCTACAAATCCATTAGCTCGTCAAACATTGGTGGCCGCCACTGTGTACCTACACAAGTTAATCACTTACTGTAATTGCTCAAGGCACACGTGGGTAGGAAGCTCGCTGACACACGATACCGATTGTTGATGAACCTTCACCTTTTTTAGACGAGACATAAAAGCGCCTAATGAAGCCACACAACAAACACTAATTGGACCTCGGCTAGCACCGCGCCCGCGCCGCTGCACCCCGCCGCCTTAACCATCAACTTCAGATCAGTACATATATTTTTTGTTATATCAAATATATATGTATGTTTGTTCTATTCACACAGCGCCATCTAGTCCCAAATTAAGCAATTATATTTGCATGTGTTATGGGTACTAAACAACTGATATACTACTTAAATATTTTTTTTTTGTAAATACACACATATTATAGATAAATTACACCCAGACACAGAACAATTGCTTGTTATAATGGAATATAATATTTAAGTACGCATAACTTGAATAGATGAACAGTATTGTTTTATTTTCATTAAAATGACAACGTTCCCACTGGGGAACTAGCCCTTGTGTCGCTGGTTACTTTACAAACGTACAATTACTAATATTGTATTACAAAAATTTGATTCGTATGGCAATCTCATGATCACGTTATCGTCGGCAAATCGAAGGTGGCTGTTGTACGCGCCATTAATGTTGATGGCGAATTTCGCCCAGTCCAGAATCTTGAAGACATCTTCCAACGCAGCTGTGAACAGTTTCGGAGATATGACGTCTCCCTGTCTCACACCTCGCTGTAGTTTGAGTTTTTTTTTTCTTTTGGTACTTCTTTCTGCACGTTACATGCGAGCATGCCTCGCGCTGACTTACCACCGCACCGTGAACAACTTAAGGAAGAAAGCTTTTGTTCATATGTCAAAATATATGTATATAATATATTAGACAAGAAACTGATGCAAAGTGTTGGTGCAATCTACGCGCCGCTTAGACAGGTGTATGCCGGCATTCATCGAGCGAAGCTGAACAAACACGGGTTGTATGCGAGCCCACCTCGTCGCCTCGTCGCCTCGCCGCTAACCAAGCCACACTATCTATATCGTATGAAAGCTTTTGAGGCCCATTTGTTGTGGACCTACGTTGTAAGTAATGGTGCAGTAGGGGTAGCTGCTGAAGATAAGGTTCTGTGTCAGAGATTAAATTTTTCTGCCTTTTTAGTTTAGCGGTCGTAGTATTTTTTTTTTTCTATCACCACCGACGATTAACCGACATTGTCAGTGCCTTTCTTTTCGTGGGTGGGTTGCCCACCTATGTATTCTAATTTCTATATTCTACTTTATACTTATATCTATGTAGGTATGCTTACTTTTCTATTTCACATTTTACATGATGAACACCGTATACACAGTATGTGCTGGCATCATGATTTACTTATGCTACTTATTTCTATTTATTTCCTTTCCATTTGGAAAGGCGCTGCAGAGACCAAAGTCCTCAAGCTTGCTCTCGCGCCGTACTGCACCGTCAGAACAATTTACCCAAGATAATAAAGAGTAGAGACCGAGAGATATTTATAGAGTTTTGTAATAAAATAGTTAGAATAGTAAGTAATAGAAAACACATACTATGTATACGGATAGCGCTTCTCTGACCTTACTCTCAATCTTGCACCCGTCCATGTAAATGCGCACAGCGTAATCGCTGTGGCTTGAATGCTGTTCATCGTCTATCAGGCATCTGAATTTTAGCTCCATGCGTTCCGCGGGGTACGGAGCCTCCAGGGTGGGTGTCACCCTCTCGACTTCTTTGTCGGCTAGCTCTATCCTGGTAGCCCCTCTCTGGGCCTCATATAGTGCCGATGGTAAGTCCAAGGATCTTGATTTCCGGGGACATTCCAATGCTGATCCCGCCCATGCTCAGGCGTGGCGTGTCAAATTTAAGCTTTTTCGTCACGACCATGGCGCATGTTTTATGTGGTGCGAATTAGAGCTTATTTCTAACACCCCACCCCCGAACATGTTCGTGAGCAGCATTGGCCGGCTCGTCAATCTCCCCGGCCCCACCACCGTCAAAAAGCATGACTACGTCGTCCTCAAACGCCTGGCAATAGACATTTTTACTTTCGAGTGACCGTAGGAGGGGTCCTGCAAAAGGTTCCATAGGATAGGTCCCCCTATTGAACCCTGAACGCAGCCCTTCTGTGTGACGCCCCGGCGTACCTAACATCTACCCCCCTGTCGCTAAGATAGCTGCTGATGACCTGCTTCAAATTCACGGGGCACTTTTCCTCAGCCAGTATCTAGTCTTTCTTGCCGGCCACCACGCACTATCGAACGTCTCTTCGATGTCTACCGAGATCAGCGTTATCAGCTTCTTTTCTCGCAGTTTTTCGCGGATGCGTGTCCTCTGTGCTCCTCTGTGGCATAAAGCCAAACTGGCGAGTACTAATCCGTGGCAACACGTAATACTTGAGACGGCCCACCAGCATATTTTCATAAATTTTCCCCAGCATGGGCAGGAGTCCAATAGGGCGATAAGATTTCGGCTCCGTGTACCTTTCCTTCCCTGGCTTTCTGAGGACCACCACCGTTGCGACTTTCCAGGCTTTTGGAAAGTAGCCCAGCTCCATTCCCTTGTTCAGCAACGCTATAAAGAAATAGGGCTCAGCCTTTATAGCGTGCAAACAAATGTCTGCGGTGAATCCGTCCGCCCGGGGGGCTTTTTTAGGATTGAAGGACTCGACTGCGTCTTACCCTGCTTATGACCCTATATATTCCCTACCACACCCCTTCCCTATCCTGCTTCCCACAGAAGTCCCTCCAACTTTCCTCAGCAGCTTTTTTTTTCTTTTTCAGCAGTATTTTTCTTTCTGTTTCAGGTACTGCTCTACAACCACGTCTCTGCGAACCGGCGCTGCATTACGGATCCTTCGTCTCTGGGTGGCAACTTGCTTTTTCATCTCAGCCAAGTCTTCGGACCACCACGGTATGGTAAGTGTATCTGTATGTTTTTGTTTGGTATAGTGTGTTTACATGTGTCTGTGATGCTTGTGTGTAAGTGTTTACTGTGTTGTCTAATTGTTGTGTGCTTTCTATTTCTGTTATAATGTTGTGTGGTGAGTTGGAGAGAATGGCTGCTTTTACAGTCCCACTTCCTCCTCTCTGTGAGACGCTACGGCTACCTTCATCTTCGTTGCCTCTAGAAGAAGCTCGTTTGTGGCAAGTTGGCTGCGCTGGAGGTTTGCTTGCAGGATTATGTACTTGTAAGATTCCCGTGGGACAACCTTAGCAGTACGCTACGGAGGCTCTGGCAATGATGTCCCACCTCCTTCTGATTGGGCACTCACTGCTGAAGGCGTCGTGGGGCGGTCGTAGTATTCGTAGTTTAGTGGTTGTAGTACGCAGGAAAATAAATATTATTTCTGTACCATAATACAGAGTTTTGAGATGTGTGGTTTGGGTAAAGTTTCACAAGAGCGCTTTGTTATAAAACAACGTCAGACAAACTAACGAATTGAACGTAGATGAGCACAGATCATCGTTCATATGTAGTGATATGGAATCAATCGTAACAGTTCATAACAGTGTGATGTTGAAACATTGAGTGTTTACGAGGTTGTACGATTTGTTGGCACTGTTGCCAGGCGCGGGGCGCGAGACACGAGGCGCGCGATATGTCAATATTTACTATTGTTGCACTATAATAGTAATGCTTTGAGCTTTTTGAAGTTCGATACTACGGTAGTAATATATGGATAGCTATAATGATTTATATTCTATCCCAAAATAATATCACTTAGTATTATAATTAATTCATCTGACTAAGTGTGTGTGAAGTGTAGCAGGGTATTTTAATTTCACAGACAAGAACACTAAAAGCTAATATATAACCACGTAGCATCTAAGAAAATACTCAATCGTTGTTACAAGTCTAGATTTAGTCGAAAGCCGCAAAGTCAAAACATACTGCGGATTGAGCTCGCAACTTGGGTATAACAAACTAATAGTTATTAAAATAGATGCGGTGCTAAAGAATATCTAAACAAGATGATTGTAAATAATATTTTTTGTTTGGATTGCGTTTGTAGTGAGGCGTACATCTAATCCTTGTATAAACAACGTGAATTCTCGGACGCAACATCACGCGGGCCACAAACGTACCACCCAAGTATACAAGAGTAGCTCGCCGAGCACGCGCACAGCTCGGAGCTCGGCGCTCAGCGCTCGCCTCGCCGCATGGTCGAGCTTCGTGTTTGACCGATCAAAATAACAAGTTCCTTCCTATTATCGTCCACAATAACAAACAATATTGAGATAGATCAATCTCTGTACTAGCTGCTTCACTCAATCGGGTAGCTGTGTTTGGAGATGAGGTTCTTATACTTAGTAGAACACTCTTTTCAGGAGTATTGAATAGCGCCTCGGAGCTGTGAGCAGCGTCGAGGGGGTGCGGCGCGACGCCATATTATGGTTGCGGTGTAATGCAGCCCTAGTGACGTCACAACGCGAGGAGTAATGCCCTATATTCGCTGGAAAAATTGGGACTTTGTCCCCGTTTCGAACGGTCACCCTATTAACGTAGAGCCTCTACGCTTTGTGAGGCTCATCACATAAATGTCAGCTCGCAATATAAGCACAATGTTTTATCGCGCTGATTGCAACTCTTGACATTTAATGAATAGTTCCGATAGTAATTAGAATTAGTCGCCCACAGCCACGGCTACTGTTGTCTCTTTGCCTATTTTTAGAAATATTCCCATGTGTTAGTACAATACTAGTAACATAGTTGTAACACGTTGGAACCTCCTGAACCCTGGCTTTTAAGGTAAATTATAGGATAATTAATTATTATTTATAGGTTTTGTTAGGAGAGGCCTACGTCCAGCAGTGGACCAATAGGCTGAAATGATGATGATGATAATGTTTTTTCGGTTCTGTTATTGTTAACGACTGCAACTGATGCATATGCCATCGTATTCAAGAAAAGGTTCTCTTCTCGTTCCTATCAAACTGTAGGTCGCGTGGTCGTGTTGTAGTGCTCGAAGGTTGGTCTCGCTGCCGTCCGGTCTCATTGGACACGATAATATAAGATTATGTTTGAGGCCGCCTTTGGTTTGGGGCAATCAATCAAAAAGTTGAAGCGTGCTCGCCCCCCCTCTCCCCGCACTACATATTATTGACTGTATACAGTTGAATAAACTTCTTCACAGTCCAATTGTTCGTCTTTCAATTTAATTTACTCGATATGTTAGTTTTGTATTGCTTTTATTTAGTGGTTCACTTTGGCGTTTTATTTACACGTAAATTGAGGGAAATGGCGTTCGGTAGAGATCTTTAGAGAATAAGCGATCTCTATAACACTACCTCCTCCTGTGTCGTTACAATAGATGACATTTTTGATATAGTTATGTCCCACTTGATATTTCAATACTCTCGGATATAGGTTCATTTCATAACGTAGGTATATCGTTTATTTGATCCACTAAGATAAATCTACTAAAAAACCGGCCGAGTACGAGTCGGACTTTTTGTGATTGAAATCCAAGATTTTGATAGGTAACGAGATAGCTATTAATAAGTTAGAATAAGAATTCACGTAGAGGTAGGTAGGTGCACCATCTTTACGTAACGTCTGTCCGGGATAAACTGTCACTCTTACTCTAATGATGCTTATCACTGTATACGCCTCCCAATATAGGTAATACTAATATTCAGTGATATAATTACGCGAGTTCCGTTTTCTTGTTCCGAGTGCCCTTGGAACTTTCGTTGACAACATTTCTTTCCGCATTGTCTTGTTTCAGAAGAGCTGGTACAATTTCACGGCATGTCAGTTTAAACGATGTCATTCGCCGGGCGCTTGTCAGTGCGCTTATACCGTCCGTTTTGGAGCCAAACGGCCTAGTGCGTAGCGATGGTAAGTGACCCGACGGCATGACTCTCGTTCCGTGGAAGATGGGTAAGCCCTTGGTGTGGGATGCTACTTGCGTTGACACACTAGCGGCATCTCATCTTTCACAGACTGGTATTAAAGCGGGTTCTGTTGCCGATTCTGCAGAGTGCCTCAAGTGGCGTAAATATGAAAGTCTTTGTGAGCCTTACATCTTTGAGCCTTTTGGGGTTGAAACTCTTGGACCTCGGAGACGAAACGCTCACAAAATTTATCGTGAAATTTGTAAGCATGTTTCTGAGGTATCACATGATCCAAAGGCGGTGATGTAGCTAGCCTTTTGGGTACGTTTCCTCAGGAATCTGACCTCAATCAGATATTCTATTTGGTTCTTTCGTTCTATCTGGTTCTTTTATTTGTGTATAAATTTAAGATAAGACGTAATATTTTATTGAATAAATAATGTTTTCGTTCATAATTACATTGGTTTTAATGTTGTGTTATGTGTTACAGGTAACGCGTATTGTGTTCTTATACCAATTCGTAAAAAGTAAATTATTAAAATAACCCGACTGCAAAAAAAAAACAACAGATGAGCCAAAAATAGCGAAAAGTGGTTGTATTTATTATTCCTGATTAAATTTAAATACATAACATATATTTGTAATCTCATTCATCATTTGATCCCCTTACTACTACTCTACTCGATACGTTTGGTTAAAAAAGAAATTTAACTACTTACAATTTGGCGCCAAAAGCCCGCCGTTTTGTTTTTTTTTACCTATCTACACTTGGGTTTTTGAGACGAATCTAACGATACCTTAATTGTCGAAATCCATCCAGCCTTTTGGAAGAAACATGGGAATAAAGAAATTTACAAACATACAAGATACGCGCGAAAAAGAAATACCCGACCTGTCAGTGGGTAAAAAGTAGCCAGTGCCTGTGTGTGTGTCAACTGTTAAGGTGTCACATTATCTCTCATGAAGATAGGCTGACTTACATCCAAACTCACAAAAAGAAACTTTAAAGTAATGTAAGTAATTACTACATTATATTATAATTGTACTCTAATAATTTAATTTCAGCTCACGTCTACAATTACTTCAACGATTAGAAGAATCCTTTTTTGTCTGAGAATAGAATAGATAGACATTTAGAATAGTTTAAAGTAGTGTAACAACTAAGGTAAGAATGTAGATTCGATTCTCAAGCAATAACATTAAAAGTAGATGCCATGGGGTCGGTCGGAATGGTAGGGTTGCTCCAGTCAGGATCCCCAGTGACCTACAAAGTCTAAGGGCGGAGAGGCGCCGACGCGTCTGCCCGCTCCCTGCCACAGCGTCGCACTGCTGTATCATTCCCGCCCGGCGGGGGTGGGTACACCGGCAGCCCCGCGGCCACCCTCGCCGTGTTGCCACCCGCCCCCAACCTTGGCACCGCCGTGGCTCCACGCCGACTCTAAATTTGCGCTCAACCGGCATTAGTACCGTGCGCTGTGATGCGATTTTTCTTAATTTTTGCGGTCGCTATCCCCTTAGCGTGCCGTATACAGAACGTGTTTACGACTTCGCCGTTGCATTGTCATATATACATATATACCTACTATGAATAATTACGTTACACCTTGATTACTTCGTAATGCGTTCAAGAATAAGCTTTATATAATTTTCACCACTTTTGTATACATTTGTTACACAAATAGAATACGTACAATTATGTTATTTAAATAACAATAATGTGGTTTAATTGTTGCTGTCTAACCAGGAAATAAAGGAATACTGGATCGAATTGTGACATGTGATGAAAAATGGATTCTTTACGATAACCGAAAGCTAAAAATGCAATGGCTGACCCCAGGTTAAACGCCACAACAGTGTCCTAGAGCAAAGCTTGCCAATAAAAAGGTAATGGTAACCGTTTGGTGGTCTCAGCACAGCAGGATGTTATTCACTATAGGTTTCTCCGATCTGGTCAATATAACGGCAGATTTCTATTGTGCCGAACTCCGAACAATGATAGCAAAACTAGCAGTGAAACATCTCCGACTCATGAATCGATCTTCATCATTGTTGCTCCATGATAACGCGAGACCTCATACAGCACCAGAAACCGTTTTAACTCTACAGGAACTGCAATTAGAAACCATTCGTCTCCCTCCGTATTCGCAAGACCTTGCTCCAATGGACTGGACTGACCAATGGACATTTGTTTCGTGATTTGAAAACTGGCCTGTTGGTCTAGTGGTTAGTGACACTGACAGCTAAGCCGGAGGTCGTGGGTTCGATCCCCACCCAGGACAAATCTTTGTGTGATGAGCATAAAGGTTTGTTCTGTGTCTGGGTGTAATTTATCTATAATATGTATGTATTTAAAAAAAAAAAGTATATAAATAGTATATCAGTTGTTTAGTACCCATAACACAAGCATAATTGCTTAATTTGGGACTAGATAGCGCTGTGTAAATGTGGTAGAATATTATTATTATTATTTGGTCAATTCTCTACGTGATAAAAAGATTTTTCCTCAGGAGGCAGTTCAAAATGCTTTCACACAGTTTGTCGACTCTAGATCACCAGAGTTCTATCGCGAAGGCATAAATGACCTTCCTATTAGATGGCACCAATGTGTAAGTAATAATGGTAATTATTTTGATTAAATCAATATGTTAATTAACAAAACCGGTTAATAGCATGTCGGATCATGCTCAATGTAGGGTTCCGCAGCAAAAGAGCTACGATGTTCATATACACTAGTATTTGAACACATACAGAGTGGAATTTTGGTTTTTGTTCTTATTTATTTCAACACATTTGTTAGATAATTCAATCCTTATGATTGAACCTATAGATCTATGCCATAAAAGTACAGGGTGTGTTTGTATTTGGTACAAAATGATCCAACACCCAAGTTCAACGACTATTACTGCTAAACTAATGATGAATATAACCGCTATAATATTCATTTAAAGTTCATGAAATGCACTATCATCATGAATGTTTCCAGATTTTTCAAGCCAGTATTTTAGCTTTAAGAGGGGGGGGGGACGCCCTACTGGAACAAAAATTTGCTCTTTAAAGTTTAATATTTCGTAAATGGTCCATTTAAGAAAAATTAAACTTTAAAAAATCGAAAAATAATGTTAGTAAGCCCCAAATCATTTTAGAAGACCTATTCAACGATACGCCACACGATGGGGTAGACGACAAAAAAATATTCATCCCCAGTTCACATGTATGGGAGCTACCCTAAAAAAATTTATTTTCCAAAATTTTATTTTACCCCTTTGTCGACGTAATTGATATACACACTCCTACAAAATTACAGCTTTCTCGTACTAACGGTCTCTTAGCAAAACCTCGGACAGACAGTTAAGTAGTTAAATTTTTTTTAACCAAACCTATCAAATAGAGTATCAAATAAAGGGAATCAAATGGAGATTACAAATATATACATATGTAATATATTTAAATTTAATTAGGAATAATAATTACAACCATTTTTCAGTATTTTTAGTGCGTTGCTTATTTGTTGATTTTTTGCAGTCGGGTTATTAAAAGTTTTATGGGCTATCCAACACTAAAAGATCATTTCAAATCAGTGCAGTAGTTTTTGAATTCATCGGAACAGACGGAAAGCTGCAGCGGAGAACTGTAGGACAACGCTCTGCCTACCTGCTAAGGGAAACAAGAGTAATGGATAGTAAATATGTATGCATTGTAATCAATAAATGATCTGAGTGTTGTAGAGAGCGGTGAGGCAAGCGCCCGCGCCAGTCACTGACAACGCGCTCCTCGGGACGTGCTCAACACAGATTTAGAACTATAATATGATGATGATGATCCCCCTCGACCGATATCGGTCACGGCGACTACTTCAACTCCGTTTGTGTGCTCGCATGTGGCTAACGTTCCTCGCACACTGCGCGCATGCGAGCACACTGCTTGTATTATTGTTATACAAAATTATCTTTTTAATGTTTTAGTTAATTTGAAGTGCTATTTAGAACTGGCCACTCTAGAAACAAGTAAAAAGAGATTATGTTTTATTTTTAATGAATAGTAATTAAGTTTATTGTTTCATCATAGAGTTGCTTTGTTATGTATTTAGTTTTACTAACAATTTCTGCGTAGTTGAGTAAAGTTAATATGTATGAATAATAATAATATGTATGAAAGGATTTTTTCCTCCGAAAATACTATATAATTTTATGACGTTTTGTATAATCAAACAATTACCCTCAATTAATAATAATTATAGCAAACCTGTTTGCTTACTACTTCTGAGGATTTCCCTAATCATATATATCAAACAGCTTGTTTTGATTTAAAAATATTGATCGACTATTGATCCTGCTATGATTATAAAGAGTGGAGTGCAGTCATGCTGTTATAGAATCATCTTAAAGGTACCATTCGGATCTAAGCAGCACGCAGCACCAGCGGTCCCCATAGCCATGCGCAGCAGCGCCAGCGCTGCCGGAGCAAACCAGCGGTGACGCGTCGCGCATGCGTTGATCGCCACCAGTGATGGCTTACTCGGCAGTCAAATTGACTTTACATTGCCGTCTAATTAAAAATGTCATATTTATCAATAATATTTAATACGATCTGCAACTATTTATATTTATTTAGATAGGTACCTATTGCATACCTTATTTATACACAAGTTGGAAGGCAGCTATTTATTTATTTTAGCTAAGTGTTACATAATAATCCAGTTTTTGAATATTTGTTTTTTATTATCACTGAATACTAGCTTATTACTAACGACTTCGTTCGCGTGCGGTTTCATAGTTTTTAAGTTTTTCACGGAACCCTGATATTTTTTCCAGGAGCAAAGTAGCCTAAGTTACTCCTTGTAGCTAATATATATATATTAGCTATCCGCCAGTAAAAACCCCATCGAAATCGGTTCAGTAGTTTAGTAGTTTACCTCAAACAAACAGATAGACAGACAAAAATGTTTCCAATCGTGTTTTTGTTATAAGTTATGTACCTAGTAATGTACTTTCATATGCCTACTCAAAAAAAGCTGTTATATTGATATTAAAAACAAATAGTCAAATTTTATTTCTTTTGTACAAAGAACTAAAATTAAACGGTTTTATTATGTGATTAGGTACCTATCCTTTCATATGATAACACATAGCGTGCATCAATTGACACTGAATAAATATACAACAGCGCAACACTACAGCCTGCTGCCGAGATCGGACGGGTACCTTAACTAACTTGATTGGTTCGCGCTACAGCAAGCTACGAGGGGCTACGGCGTAGACGTGCCGTAGCAATATAGCGTATACAATATAGTCATGGTGTTCATCTTTTGTGCAAAAGAATGTATTCAGAGAAAAATAGTTGAGAACTTTCTTAATAGTACGTTTGAGATTGTTCGCGAGGTTTTGATCTTTTCTCAGAAAACGAGCCACAAAGCTACACGAGAAAGGTATTCACAATATTCCAACACATTTTTCTTTATATTTAAGTACAAAGATAGTTTCCCTTTGTCGCTAATCGGATTGATTGAATCCCAGGAATACGATTGTGTAGTATTTCACAAGGTAAAATATTTCTTTTGTGATTGTACCTATTCGTATTTGTATGTAACACACAAAAAAGGTAAAGGTATTTATTGTTATAAGAGATAATTATCTGAAGAACTTATACAGGGTGTATACGACGATACGACATTAAATGATAAGGCAGCCAGTGTTAACCCTTATAAACATATTCTAATAATAATCATTAAGAAATAAAGGAAAAAAGCTACACATTATTTAAAGTCGAAAAATTTTAAAATATAAAACTACACATTATTTTTCTATCATGACGTTTTCGACATGACGACGACAAAAGTGCGGAACAGAGTAAGAGATAAGATAATATGAAAGAGTCAAAGATATTTAAATGAATTGAATGACGTAATGACGACATACGATCAACGTAAATACCTACTATAGGTGGCAGCACTAAACGACAACAGCACCACTAGCGGATAGAAACAGAATCATAATATATTTTTATTACAGAAAGTAATTATAATATATTTTTATATATTATAATTACTTAATATTTTAATCATCATCATCATCATCCCATTAAGTCCCACTGCTGGGCTCGGGTCTCCTCTCCTCTATCTAGAGAGCTAATATTTTAATAATGATTAAAATTAGGACATATGGTTTCCGGCATATAAATAACGATTTTCAACGTAGCCAAAATATATCTAAAAAAAAGCTCTTCGAGGCCGGCCATGACTTGGAAGAGTAAGTGTAAAGAGTGTATGTGGAAGAGAAGATAAATCATTATTGACGCTGCGATACCTGGACGAATTGACGCACATACAAAAATATCAAATGTTTATGAACTGAACATAATGGTAAAATATTTTCTGATATAAAGTAAAACCTGACCAGTAAAATAAAAAACCTCGCCATGTTACGGTAAATTAATGGTACTAATTGCGTATTAAAGTAATATAATGCCGAAAATTATTCGTAGTCGTGAAAGAAAAGTGGTTTACAATATTTGTTGTTATAAAATCTAAGGGATTACACTCAGACCAACAAAACCAGATATCTTTTTTTTTTAGTCTGAGGCTGTGCGTTGGTAAACAGCGTCCAAATCGGAGAACAACTTTCCTGCTTGAAATTCTGCCATTAATCGCAATAAAACTTTGCGAATTATTTGACGTGCACCACTGTGAATCATAATTATTATATATATATATATATATATAACACATATAATACATTACACATACACACCTTATGCATAATTATATATATATATAATACATAACTAACACAACACTACAAGTTTCGGCTTTTCGGCACCAGTGGCTGTTAGTGGCAGCACCATCGAAGCACACGTTTCCGTGAAACTAAATGGAATACTACTTCTGTTTTCTGTAAAAAATTTATATCTAATATATAATATAATAAATATTTAATAAAGTTATAGTCAACTTTGGTTGTGTGACTCGTAGGTACGGCCATCTATAGTTTGCTTAAAAACTAGTCAGTGTACTCTATCAATTTAGCACATATCAGCGCCATCTGTTCGCGAGCGGTAAAACTGTGAAATTTGAGTAAGTTCAGCCACTGTCCGTAAGGTGGCGCATTATTTATTGTTACAAGGTCACATAATACCTATGTCGTTGTTGTATTATATTGTATATTTTAAATGATTTAAAAAATTACCACTTTCGACATACTATTAAAGTATAGGAATGCAGGTGATACTATTTAATATTTTAATATTCAAACTTGTATTGATGAATTTTAATACTAAAACTTTTGTATGTAAGTATTGCATGCACCTGCTTGATGAATTTATCACATTATTATGATTGGATTTGATATAAATATATTATTATAATAGTTCCTAACTTAATTTTGAAAAAATATTAAAATTGATACGAGTACCTTTTAAGATGATTGGTAGGTACTTGAAATTTACTGGCCTGTTGGTCTAGTGGTTAGTGACCCTGACTGCTAAGCCGGAGGTCGTGGGTTCGATCCCCACCCAGGACAAATCTTTGTGGGATGAGCATAAAGGTTTGTTCTGTGTTTGGGTATCATTTATCTATAATAATAATATGTATGTATTTACAAAATAAAATGTATTTAAGTAGTATATCAGTTGTTTAGTATCCATAACACAAGCAAATATAATTGCTTATTTGGGACTAGATGGCGCTGTGTGAATGTGGTAGAATATTATTATTATTATTATAATTAACTTATAATACGTACACATTAGACGGCACAAGCTTGACTCAGGGTGATTGATAGCCTAACCTTTCGATTTTGTTTATAATTAGCATGTAATTATGAAATTACTAAGATCTTAAAACATAGGTATTTAATTTCAGTTTTTAGATTTTTTTAACCTGGAGCAGAATGTAAACGAACGCCGACGAGTGCCTATCGAATATGTACATAGTTGATGACATGATGATAAAATTACATAGCCCTTTCTTTGTATGTTACCTACATACAAAGAAAGGGCTATGTCATTTTATATATTAGAGAATTATTTGGCTTTTTTTAACAAAATGATTGATTGAAGGGCTCCTATCCTCCTAGGGTCTTTTTTAGTTGTATCCTCATTTTATTAGAATTATAAACTAGAAAAAAAAATCTATTACTTACTAATTTGTATAGGATACGTAAAAGTTAGTTTTACAAGTTTAATATGTCATGGTAATTATCAATATTTAGTGATTCCACCCTTTTCTGTAATAAGATTTTTATGTGTCGCGAATATAATAAAAACACGAATAATGATAGCTACTTGTAACAATATCAATTAAGTTAACCAACCAAAATATACAAACAAATTAAATTGTTTAAAAGAATGTTATAAATTGTTAAATATGCGGAGAGTCCCTAAGGACACCTACTTACTTATAAAAAATAAAAAGGAACTGTTAGTGAGATATTTCAGCTTTTACTTAGCAGATCAAATATTTAGCGCACACAGCATAGCCGCAGTCTTCAAATAAATGATAATAAAAGTAGCTTGACTGACTTATTACGTTTTAATCTGCTTCGTAGGTATTGAACAGTAAATAACTGTTTCATAATCTACTTAGAACAGGACAAACATGATACAATTTAAGTAATAAACGCGAAACGAACGTCATACAAAGCGAAAAAAAAGGCGTCAGTAAATTTGCCTACAGCCAGTTCACTGACAAGGTTGAGCTCTGAGAAGAACTTGGCAAGAAACTCAGGACACTCTTTTTAATCGCCATAGTTGTTACAATTTTAATTGGTTACAGTTTGAAATATCATAGAAAGGTACAGAGCCAAAACACCAACCCCAAGTTTTGACAAACTCGGCTCGTCTATTTAATCTGTCCTTCAATTCTGTTTGTACGATTCACTTGAATATTTTGAGCAGCTCAGTAAATAAAATAAACCTACAAACTTGTAAAGCATCGACAAATTGAATTTGTTTCAAGCATCGTTCTCTATCTATTTATAGAATTAAATAAATAAACTACAGTCCACAAAATTTTAACCGATAGCAAATCCGGGTAGGTTCTCAGGTCTGCGCTATTATCTACTATTTGTATTAGTTTGTTCGCTCGGCTCCGTTAGATGTCGCCGCTAAGTACCTAGTCACTACCAAATGTTAGCTATTATTTCAGTTTCATAATAAATGAACCACTAAATTATTATAATTATTACATATTATGTAAGAGTTAATGAGGAGGGTAGTTTGGATGTTTATTAATTTTTCACACAAAAGTACAGAGCAAGATAAATAATTGTGACACACAAATAAACTATATCTTCGGTTAGCAAATAAGATATTTTTCAATCCTTAACTGAGCCGTAAGTGGAAAATAAAAACTATAGAAGTTCGTGTTAATATATTAAAGCGCATTTAGCGTAAGGCGCACAAAATAATGAAATGGTAGGTACCAGTACATCCCCAATATATATAATATTATCTCAGTTAATTAGTACAATAATGACTGTCAAGGAAGAACAGGGCTGAGCAGGCGACGCGCGGCTTCTACTTACTTATATAATAGACAATGTACGCATTGTTTAGCTACTAAATAAGTACTCAGTACTTCGCAGAACGCCTTGATGTTTGACGAGCTATTATTTTAATAATTTGCTTTACTAATTTACTTGTAATATTCTGTATTCATTGTATAATGAAGCTGATCTTCAATGTTGTTAGAGTATTATTTAAAGATATTTCGGGAATTGCTCAACAACTTGTTGTTCGCAAATTTTTGTTGTAAAGAGTAAGTATTATACTTGGTATTATCTTTATAAAGTAAAATGTTCGCTTACAAGTGTAGTACCAACATATAAACTCTGAACAAGATCAACTAAATTATATCAAGTTAGTTATGAACTCACCGCTTGTGGCATGAGCCGTGCGCAGTGCTTTGTTAACTGGCTTCGTGGTGCAGCCGTGCAGGAGGTCGTACGTATTCTCACGTACGACCAGCTCTTAGTGGTTCGAATCCCAGATAGAGCTAAATAAAACTATCAAACATTTAACTACTACGATATATTACAAAAGATTGTAACTATCCATTTTTTTTCAACAGTTGCGTTTGCTCGTCTGCCACTATAGGCAATAAAAAAAAAAAGTTACCACCCCGTCAGCGAACTGGTCGTAGGCAAATTTGCTGACACTACTTTCCTGATAACCTGTTACATTCTTATCTTGTGACTTTCATAAGTGTTACCTTGTAACCTAGATGAATAAACGAGATTTCATATCGTGGAATTGTCTGAATCAGCCCCGAGTCAGTCTCCACACCGCGACCGACACTGTGTGCATAGTTTTTTATTCCTTTATGAACATTTACCGAAGTTTTTGAATACTCGATATTTAATTTCAAACGGTTATTATTCTATATGTCTGCCATATTTTTACCAAATTACAATTAAATAAGGCAGCGTGCTCGTATAAAATACAGGCCTCGTGAATATGAAACCCGCAACACCACAGACCGCACATTTTAATAATATAACTACCGAAGCTGCAATAAATAAATGACTTATCGTGAATATTATATTTGTGTGAAATCCGCGTGTCGACCGCGTGGTCGCGGCGTGCTCGCTGCGTGGACGCTGCGGTCTCGCTCACCTCCCACTGTGTGTTATTTGACTCAAATTGCGGATATCTCGTTTTTATCATCTTTTTGGTAAAAACAAAAGCCAGACAACATTTTCACAAAAATTCCCAAAATTCTATCTTTCATAGTTTAGGAGATATTTATAAAATCGAGAAAAGACCATAGAAACCATAGAAACGCTTTATCTCCTTTATCAATCGTTCTTTTCATTGGGCTTTTTTTCATCATCATCATCATCTCAGCCTATTGCAGTCCACTGCTGGACATAGGCCTCTCCCAACACGCGCCATAACACTCGATCCTCCGCCTTCCGCATCCAGTCAGACCCGGCGACCTTTTTCAGGTCATCGGTCCACCTAGCTGGAGGCTTTTTTCATGATTCAGTAATACTGAATTTAAATTTTATTTTAAATTATCTAGTTTTTATTTGTTAATTGAAAAATCTCTGAACGGTCGCATTGTTTTAAATTGCCAAATTGATAGTACCCGTAATTATTACTACCACAAAAAAAAGTGGACGCATCAAACCCAGGACTTTGGAGATAATGAATTTTAAAATTTGTGTTAGCTTATCTCTCTAGTCTATGATTCAATTTGAGGAAGCAGAGCTGACCACAGACGAGCAATTAATAATTTCGAATAACAAGGTTAATGACCCTAAGTAACACTACAACGATATTCATCTTGACCTAAACTAAGAATGTTAGTTTGAAATACAAAACTAAAAGATAGAACATCCTTTCTCGAAAGTTTCTATCACTCTCTGAGGTATTTCGATAAAATAGACACCTAAAATTCACTTGCAGTCCTCTATTGACTAACTCGGTAAATATGAAATATCTAATTAACTATTCACATACTTTTTGTGACAACCCTATTTCCATAGAAATTCAGAAAAATCTTAGAAATGCTATATCTCTGAAATCCTGTATAATACATATTCAAAATTTTCTATATAGGAAGACACACTATTGAAGTATATTTTGCTGGTAAAAGAAAATGTTACCGTCATATAGAAAAAAATATATATTTTTTTCTGAAATTCATAAAATATTTTTTTCTCACTTGCCAGAGCACATAAAGACTTGTAATTTATAGACTCACATATTTGTTCTTCAATTAGTTGGTAATTTTAAATTAGATTAGTGTTGGTTAATTTGGGGTAAATACTAAAAAAACCTTAATTACAAAGTTCAATAACCTTTAAAAAAAAATCGTATCTTGAAAATTAAGTAATATTTTCGACTAGTTGTTTCATATGTATTAAGCTGTATTGCGATTATATCCATCGAAATGGACTCTAAAAGGAGGGTGTCCGCTGCTAACTAGTTTTAACACACAGTGCCTAGGGCACCGATTAAACCAAACTTTTTCTGTCGCAGCAATGAAAATATCCGTGTATTTGAAATATATCTATCGCCTGTTGTTTGCAAATACTGTACTTTTGAAAGCCAAGGCGCAAGGCAAAATGCCCCGCGCCTAGCGCCGCGCCGCAGGGAATAATAAATAGTTGTCAGCACAAATATTTGAGAATCTATTAACAAAACCAGTAAATACGTAAAGTTCAAATAAAGCTTAATTTACATAAACTTTAATCCTTCCCTTCGAAAGTCAAGTAAGAATATCAGAACAAAACCGAGCCGTCTGCTTCAGCCTTATTGCGTAGGCGGCTGTAGCACTCGTAGCGGTCGTAGCGCTTGGAGACATACACGTAGCGGCGCTACGCACTCTCGTAGACTTGGTGACCAACGACCCGGCGCACAGTGGTCCCGGTTCCTAAGAAGGGCGGTCATACGGGTTGAAGGTCGGTTTAAAAATTAATAAATAACTTTTTTACCTAAGAAATGATTATATTAAAGTTCTAAGGGCAATACAAAGAAAAAAATATTTTTTTTTTTAAAGCAAGGCAATTATACTCTCAAAAAAAAGCATTCATCCGTGATAAATAATAATTACGGAAGTAGGTAACAACAAAATAGGTTTGCGGGGGACTTTTACAGACATACAATTAACGGACACAAAGTACACCCAGACTCAGAACAACATTATGTTTCAAGTACATATTAAATCAAAGACTTCTTTTGCTAATACAGACTTCTTCTTACACGGTAACTTTCTTAAACTAGAAATAAGTGGGTCTGAGTTAAGAAGAAGTCTGTTCAAAAGATCCATATTAGTCACTTCCCGGGAATGTTTTTTAGTGTTATCGCGTCTAAATGTAATGTGAAAATGAAGATGCTCGCTTCTCTCGTCGACGTTTTCACGTAGTCCTCCGTCAGAGTTGCCAAGTATGCAGATGTCGATCTCATTTAACCAGTCACCGTATTTGGCAATCAGCTTAGCTTTAGACCTCCTTAGTTTCTTCCAATATGCAGAAAACCGTTTACAGAGATTATAAATTAAATTTGTTAAGTAATCGGTCTGGACACTTTCATTGTCCGGTAAAGTGTCTGCTAGCATTCTAAACACTTCACGAGATCTATCTGCCTCATTTTCTTTATTCATCACAGATAACCAGGTACTTAGTACAAGCATTCGAGGAAAAGAACAATTGGTGTCGGCCCCTGACGAATAAAAAATAAAACAAAACTAAAAAAAACATAGGGCATCAAATTTACCTACATACGACCTAGTCCTTTCAATGACCTATAGCATTCCTCGGCGCACCTTGGCGCACCTAGACCTTACAGTTTTTAAAACTAGACAAACGAGAAATTATTTTTATACATGTTTCATCTTTGGGGATTTGTGCCTTCCTAAGTAGAAGTTTAATTGAATATGAATAAGCGGCAAAAAACAAGGAAATCAGTAGTCTCTCTTTGACAGTGCTGGTTATCTATAATGACAGGATTAAAGTGAACATATTAAGATTTAAAACGTCCTACATACCTTCTTTTTTAATATCCATGGCACAACAATATCACAAACAATCAATTTTCTCGGAAAAACAGCCCTTAAAAGCAATATAAATTTCGGCGAAATGATAACGCTACGGAGCACTATTAAGTGTTACCACTTTGGTTGCATAAAATTATATGTTCTAAGTATGTTATTGCAATATATTATTTATCTGAGGATAGAATGGTTATTTATATATCTTGTAACGATAAAATGACATTGTAATTCGAACATCGACATTTCAGCCCTATGACCTATTACGGGACCACCGTGCGGCGGTCTCTGTCCTTTATTGAAAGAGCGTGTAACTGTCGGTATGTTTATGAAGGTACGTATATTGTGAACTGTGCTACACAAGTAATCGGTTACCACAAGATGGTAACGGTAATATGGTGGTAATAACTAGCTACACATTTTGATAAGTAAAGTTCTAAATTCGTTTCATTTACTAAATGAAATATTATTATAATATTCTCTTAGTTATATTCTAATTGTAATGATGGAACATACTTATACCTATGTACACATAATTAGCAACACTCCAAACTAATTCAACGGCTGCTGTCGTGGCGTATATTGGTTAAGTTGGTCGCCTCGCCACTAACGCTGCCGTGCTGAGGAGGGTTCGATTTTGAAATATTTATGTGGTTGATACATATTTGTTTCGAGTCTAGGTGTACTTTGTGTCCCGAAATTTTATGTTGTTAGTCCCCCGTGGCACGAGGATTGTTGCTTAGTGCGGGCGTTATCTAAGAAGTTAAGAATCTAGCTCTATCTTGGATGTCAAATACAGTTTAGGTATATCTGTTTTCTTTCACCTCCATCATCAACACAATTCATAGTGTGAGCCGCCTATGTAGACACTATGCTCTGTCTCCCTCGCACACTACTCGGTCTAGCTCATGAGAGCAAGACGCGACTCTGTATCGAGAATCAATTTGGTGAAGGCTAGGTATCACGATTACGATTTTGGCTTCCTCGAGACGGACTTTACTTTGACTTAGCCCTTTAGTCCTTTACAATGTTAGGATTAATTATAACATGAATGGACGCTGCGTGCTCGGAGCCAGTTTGTGCTTCTAAATGTTTTGCGAATATTAGGAGTTATAGAACGATGTCATATCTGTCAACGTTTTGTTTTGGTAAATTGGATATTGCGGAGTTTGATCACCACTAATGGAAGGAATTGCTCACATTTCAACAATCATTGTAAGTAAATCAAGGAAAAGTATTCGAGTCCCGGGTCGGGAAAAAATGGCACCGTAGATGGCGATAAGCCCATGCGCCATTGGGCCAGACCAAACATAGCTGCCCCAAGAGGAGAGAGCTTTTGTGTAAAACAGTTACAAACATCAATTTTCACAAGCTTTCACATTTAATATTAATATTATAATAGTATTTAACCGGGACAATCCCACCCTCATGCCCACCACTGAAACTTCTCTATTAACAGCGATTACCATTGCGAAATTCCCTAAAAATACCCTCCACAATCTTTGAAGGAGACCCATGCCCAGCAGTGGGACGTTTATGGGTTGAAATGATGACGATGATGATTACCATTGCGAGTCCAACTGTCTTAGAATCCGCAAATAAAAATAAATCTGAAGTGGATAGTTTCTTTCCAACTCCTCTATAAATGGAGAAACTATCCACTTCCCTCCATAGCATAGCGGGAGACAAAAGTAATATATATATATATATATATATATATATAGGAACTAATCCTATTAGAGATAGCAACGCGGTCAAAAAAAAATTAATAGTATTTACTAAAACAGCATTAACGTATTTAAAGATGAACGTTTCCAAATATAATACTGAACGTTCGATAATAATTAATCGTTCGGAATTTGTCCGGCGACGCGCCTCGCACTAAACATTGTAAAGTGCGGTTTAATTATCTGTTGGATCAATTTGTTATTAATTAATCTGTAGATGGCGATGGTGCCGCCACTACCGCCGCACCTCACTCGGGCTCTCATTGGACAATATAATCCACGATTATTGCAAGACCCGGAGTATGTTTTGGGGCTACACAGTCTATACCTAAGTTCTGTCTGACAAGTTGTCACTTGTAAAGTTGTAGTTATTTACGTAGAACACCGTTATTTACCCGAGTACACCAGAGACATTTACATCTACTGCTCAGTTCGCGCGAGGCGCAGTTGCAAGTGGGTGCGACTTTATACTACCAACACAACATAAAAACAAATTAACCAAACGAATTGAAATCAGCTGAGTGGTTTCGGAGATTAACGTGTACGAGCAACGCGACAGGGGATTTTTGTATAGAATCATAGATACGGAACTTGTCTTCCCACACCCTGTCTCTCCTATAAGCCAGGATTAACAGGGAGTCCAAGCCGAACTTACTGCCTTGGAAGCCGCAACAAATTTAATTAGAAGTAAGGTTAGGGGTTAGAAAGAAATGAATAGATGTGTAGATAGTTAACAGACGATTGGTGAACGTGTGTAGCAGTAATTGGTGGCGAGCACATACATCAGCGGCGCGTCCCTGGACCCTGCGAGCTCGTGACGTCACGTGCTCCATTCTAAACTAGTATGTACTACATTGGAGACTTTTATTTGAGTAATTTTGTAACTTGGATGAACTACAAGATTTCATTCTATCTTTCAGGTATACGAGTATGTTGTGAGTGAAACATTTAGCTTCTTTTTTCTATACTTTATATGTAAGTGTTTTGTACCATGAGCGCTTGTGGTTAAATAATAATAATAATATAGATAAACGACTCTACATGAATGTTCTGTGCTTTCTCTTTGTTTACAAGAGCATCATTTGTAATATGGACCGCAACAACAATTGTGATGTGAATCGCTAAGAAATCAAAACGACTTGGCCTTATCATATTATTACACAATTTTGAATTATAAATTCATTATGAAGTTATTGTCAAATTTAAATATTAATATGGACCCATGAAGGAATGTTTTCGTTTAGTGTTTAGGGACGCCATCACACTATTAGATTTCGAGAGGATACTTTTGTTGCAAACAATAATATGTTCATTAGAACACTTTGAATACGCGCTCCCCGCTCCCCGCTCCCCGCTCCCCTCGTCGCTATTGTTTTCGTTTGTCTTGTGTCGTGTCCACGTTTATGGAGTCCGAGCTTTACACATAAAAATACGTTTATATCATTCATCGGAATGTACCCACTCCGTATGTATTTCGTAATATGAGCGTAAACGTTAACGTCTGAGGGAGAATGATATCTTAAACTTAATAGTACCCTTGCGATGTTGATGTTTATAATAATAATTAAGTTAAATAACGCCTGCTATATTATTATTATTATAGGTAGTTTGTTCGCCACGGTTGACGACGTTATAGTTATCGCCATAATTATAACAACTGGATAAATTGCATGCTAAAATGAACAGGTGAACTAGTGGTTGAGTTAGCATGTCAATGTAGATCTGGTGGTCCACCCCACAAAGCGAAGGTTTGGTGCACCGAGCAGGATTGCGGGTATGCGCCATCTCCGGCCAGTGAGCTCCACGTGACCGTCCCGCGTCCTCTACTACCTTCGATGATAAGTTCTGGAGAGCGCCTTTCTCCACAATATATTTCCCAATAATCACTAGCATTAACAAGATAAATGATTTAAGTGAGCCACCAACAAGCCATCACTGCCCATCACGTCACGAAAACAAGATTATATTAGTACAGGAAATTGTTTCGAGTTTTCCGTCTGTTCACACGTGTATTACGAGTATTGTGATTAGTTCTCTTACGAGTAATAACCTCTAACGACATCGTGCGCTATTAGAGTTGCTTCAATCATTACTATCAACATTTTCATACTTTAGAAGACCGCAGTGGACTAGAAAATAACTTTTGGAATCGCGTAAACGGTCAATCGAGTTACAAAATATGTTATTGTAGTACATGTCTAGCTTGCTTTGCATTGGAGCACTGGAATAAGGCGTTATGTATTTATTTATGCGAGGGATTAGCAAAGTCTCGTCGTGAAATTCTCAGACCTACATAATTACTGTTCCAAGTTGCTCGCGTTTTTAATTAAAAGTTTCAATGTTCGAAAGAAATAATTATATATTTAGTTCCGCATGTTTGAATATGCCTCCGCTCAGTACTTAGTTTTGAACTTTTAAATGTACTGAACATTTTGTGAATGAACGTTAACTTAGTTTAATGAACGATATAACATATAACGAAGCCTTATTTATGAAAATACATTTGAAAACACGATAAAGTAATACGGACCCATCCCACTGTTGGGCGCGGCTCTCTCCTCACAACTTATATATTTTATCTAATAGTTAACACGTGGGCTAGCAGCACTAGTTCGTGCTTTTATTTGTAAGATTTCCTTATCCTCGTACATGCACGGATGTATCATGTTTCGTCTCCGTCACCTTCAACGTCTTGGAGACGAAGAGGAATGACTGATGACAATCATATATTATTGTATTCAAAATTTTATTGTAAATGAAATTGACAAAGTAATTTTCAAGTATAATATATTGATTAGACAATAGTTAGACAACATTAGCCGCTTATGCGCGTGCATATTGTGTGCAACGTTCCGAAATGGCTCTTAGCGCTTTGAGAGCGAATATTATTTTCCAGTAGGTAAGCAATTATTATGTTCACTATGTACTACCATCTACCATTAGATGTATTTATTAATTAATACTGTATTCAGCTGCGGCCTGTATTATTCATAAGCTGGAAATAACAATAGAGTCTCTGTTAATTGATCAGTATTGATAACTATCATGAAACTCATACATACAAATATCCAAACAGGTCAGTTCGGTGCAAAGACAACTCTTGTACGTCACTAGAGTTTTACAAACTTTTAAATCAGAGACACAAATTCCACACAGGCTCGGCACAAGTTGGCGACCGCTCGGGGATCAGACTTACATCAAGAAGATTACTCGAGCGTGTGATACCACTTCCAAACTACCAACTGTCAAAATATATCATTCAAATAATGTACAGGACAAAAATTGCTTTAAATTTACCAAATCCATAGAACAAAAGGGCACGAGTGTTGGCGGTGGTCGCCACCGCGCCATCAGTTACAATGTAGAATGCGCTCATTCGTGGCTCACATCTGCTGAACCCCCGGAGCGGTGTGCGGCGTTTGTTCAGTGAGCGGCGGCGAGCGTCGCGGTGGAGTGGCTCCGTAACGTCACCCATTAATAAATTAGCTAATTTACAGGGTCACCGCGTAATTAAATAAAATGCCGCCCATACATACACATTAGTTTGGAGGGTCGATGTCGATAGGCGGTCGCCATGCAAGCTGTCCGCGTCTTCGGGCAAGCAATTACTTAGAGCGTCTAGTGGTGGTGCACAGCGTGTACAGCGGGTCGATACAAGCTGGTGGGTAGACTTACGCTTCAGTGTTGTCATCCCTCGACTCGGAGCGCTCGGCGTTGGCCTGACCGCGGCGGTGCCGCGCGCGCTGCTCGTCGCCCAGCCCGTAGAGGCCGGCCACGGCCGCCATGCTGCTGCGCCTGCGCCTGCGCCACCACCAAGCTCACATAGTCCACGCGCCCATCGCCACGAATCACAGTCACACACACGAGGACATCACAACCTGCCGCTAGCGCACATCACAACACTAATATCTATAAATACTTCTACGAGATATATTTGGACGCATTATTTGGTACAGTTCATAACTTTCTCTTCTTCTAATTATACTTTAATCACAATTTTAATTATTGTATCTCGTCATAAGTCGTCGTCGTCGTGGGTGAGTTGTAAGCTACGCTACATTTGGTTTGGTTCTATTGTTGTCGTTGCCCTTGAAAGTCGCTGTGTACATTCGGATTTAAGAGCGCGATTCGCTGCATCTGTTGACGGATGAACGTTTTAAGAAAAGTTTAGCAAAATGCACTTGTCACCGCACGCGCACGCGCACGGAGCGAGCTCTAGCGCCACGCGTTTCCTGCGAGGATCGACTCCACAACATACACATATAACTAACTGTATGGACGCAATCAATATTAATGTCGGTCATTTCTTTAACTAACAAAATTGTAACACATGATTAATTAACCGGGTGACGTCACACGAACAACGCACCTACCGCGAAGGAAGTACAAATTAGTGGAGAAAGTTTCATTGTTCAATCAAGCCTCATAACAGTTTATGTGTGAAGTAAAAAGTGCGAGACTGGTCAAGTGGCAACTGATAGCGCGCTGAGAGGGAGCGCCATACATATTGATATGCCGAGCGTGGAGTGGCGCTAAGGGCTCTATTTAAACCGAGGGCAAGGGTTGATGTATTGTTTCTACGTCGCGCGTCGAAGAGGGGCTTGCTATGTATCGAATACTTATCTTTGTTGAAACAGTCTCCCTTGTTACGTCTCGCTGTTACTAAGCTTAAGCTGACTACATTATATATAATAATATATAATTATACAATTTAGTGCTATTTATTATTATTTACATTAAATTTTTAATTGCTATAAACTTCAACAAGTTCAGATTGTGATACTGTTCCGATAATAGAAAGTAAAGGGATAGATACCAATTAAAGTGTCAACTTATAACTATTGTACAAGGAAGATGTTTAAATCAGAGTTACGTTCATTATACAACTTCAATAAGTGCGAGTATTTCTTTATCGTATTGTAGATGTTGAGTGGGCACGTGTTGTCTGTTTGTTGTCAACTTGCCATCAAGGTAATTGAATGGTGACGTGTAGAGCCGGTAAGTGGCGCACTGCGGAGGTTCATCGCCAGACCTACTGCTTCACTAACAGACTATGAATATACAGTTTTACTCCCCTCCCCCCCCTCATCTCCCCTGCTCTCTCTGAATATTCAATGTCACGTCACACCGGCTTGTTAGATTCAATCCCACTTGCTATTTTATCAAAGTAAAACATTTCAAGAATTGATATACAATGCAATGTTGAAAACGTTCATATATACCGCGGGCGGAGTCACGGACTGAACTAGTTTAAATATAATATAATAATAATATAATTGTTTTCATATACCTAAGGGGATGTATTTGTCACGACTAGCGAGGATATTGTCACAGTCTGTGCGGAGTCTGCAAAGCTGACCGGTTAATAGCAAAAGGCTCGCCCCTAACAAAGCAGGCTCCTGTGGATAATAACTGAGTAGAGCTATATCATTTTATGTATGTTAGTTTGTCAGGGATTTCTACATGGGAAATTGTTATCCTTATAATAAAAAATACATTCCCTCTTTATTTCGATAAATTCTCAAAAAAATACATTTTTAAATATATATAAGTATAAATATACATTAAGAAATATAAATATTTGTAAACCCACCGGTATCGGGTACAGGGACCCAGCTACCGGTGGCTAGGGCTCCAAAGAGAGGCACCTCCTCACAATGCGAATTTTTATTATTATAAAGGCCAATTCGATAAAACGATATCAGATTACTAAACAGATTGTGAAAAAATTTATCACAAATAGGGTATCGAATATGGAATTTGTCAAAGGTCATTTAAAAATATTGCACCACACAAGCGCGGCGTGGCAAAAGCTGGTACCTCATAAATGTGTTTCATAAGTGAAGCATATTCAAGTCGCAACTCGACTAAAACGACGGTTTCAAATATTCCCACACGAATGGTTGTAATGAGAGTAACTCGTACATAATACGCACGATGCAGTGGAAGGTTAAGCCATCAACCCACATACTCGTACATGACCTAATAAGCGTGGCCGTATACTATCCAAATAGCCCTGAAATTATTTTATTGTTTTGAACTTTCTACCTCGTATTTGGACAATGTGCGACCAAGTTTAATGGGCACCGACAAAACATTTGTTTTTATGTGTCCATTTACCTGCAACCCCTTTTTGTAACTGGCTACAGTATGCCGTGATATGTTCCTACTGTTTTATGCTACTAATGCCAAATAAGAATACTGTTACAGTAAAGGCTAAATATAGCCTAACAAATATATGTATATATATTTTTGTTATTTCGTACCGTTTTAAGGCACGAGTTTTCGCCCATGGTTTCACCCACCTATCTCTGAGAAACTTTTTATAAAGAAAATTTATAGACTATGTATTTCTCATGTTTATCTAACTGTGAAATTTTATCAAAATCCATTTAGTAGTTAGGTTTTGGGTGAAGTGTCGTAGCTCTCAATAGGCTATACTAGCTCGTACTCTGAACTCGGAACAGATGAGCAAGTGGACGCGCAGCATCGAACAAGTTATACTTCGCGTCGTGATGACAACTTGAGCGAACGAACGTAATATTATATCTTCAACATTAACTATTAATGGCTGTTTTCAAAATTCCACAAAGCAAACAGTTTCAATTTGTAACATTAATGGAGTCTATTTATCCGAATACTAACTAAATACTCGTTTCTAAAAGGCCGCGCCGGCGCCGGCGCCGCGTTCTACCCACTAAAGCTAAACTTAAGAAAGGCGTCTTCTTATAATGTTGTTGTTCATTTCCCAATTACTCAACCAATTACTTTTAGCCGTTCTTTATTTTGTCACTGCTCAGTTCCTATTGGCGTTGCGTGATGTCATATAGCCTATAACCTCTTCGCTAAATGCGCTTTCCAAGTGCACTACAATATATTTTCAAAACGGACGAGTTTCTATCGTTGAACCAAACATACAAACTGTTCAGTTTAATAATACTCGTACTTCTATAGATTAATTAAATACGAATAACCTTACTGTGCCTGCTCCCACAAACGTGATTGTGTGAACACAAACCATACCAAATTATATTTTCATCAGCAACCCATGGATGTCCCACTGCCCACTGTTGGGCTCGCGTCTATAATAATGATAATATATATAATAATATTTGGTACAAATTTAATGTTTTCATATTTAATATTCAAATCAATGAAAATGTACAAATACTGAAGCAGTTGAAGGTATATTAAGTTATTCAATATTTGCTATTCTGCACCTTTTTAATTTGGATACATGAAAAGTAGACGTATTTAAATGAATGTTTTATATATTTACGGGCTCTTAATTATGTATTACTTGAGCAATGCGATAATATTTTTTTATGTAATGTATGTGTGACTAAAGGAACTTACTACACTCGTCTGAAATACCTCTTGGACTGCAATAGAAAAAAGTTGTTGGTACCAGTCGTTGCTCAGTTAGCAGTAATCGGCTTTGAACAATGGAAATATCTTTTCAACGGTGACGTTTATCTTAGGTGCCGTTTCACCCATAAACAAGACATCTGGATACATTATTATTTGGATATAATCTGGATATATTGTTACTAACTATAAACATACAACTACACTTACTATTATTCGCTTGACAAATGACCAACACACGATCTATGGGATTTTGTTCAGATGTCCAAGAATGAGAAGTAAAGATATAGTTTAACTATTAAAACTAATTTTAAATATAACTGTCGTTACTAACTAAGTGAACCTGACTGAACTTGTGTATTTTGAGCCACTCTAGCATTGTTTACAGATGTAGTCTGATGTTATTCGAATAATTACATTATTTTACTTGTTTCGACAGATTAAATTAATCGCAGCTGTTTCGACCAAATAGATAACTCGGCATTGTTTCAACTGTTACGACTACTATTATCTATAGTATAGATAGCTAGCTAGCTTTATGTAGCTTTATATTAGTATAGATTATATACTATTATAAAGCTAAATAGTTTGTTTGTTTGTTCGCTAGGATATCAGGAAATACTGATCCGAATTGAAAAATTCTTTTAGTGCCAGATAGCCTATTTATCGAGGAAGGTTATAGGCTATATAATATCACATTACGGCCAATAGGACCTGAGCAGTGACCAAACAAGGCGACGGGAGCGAAGGCCCGCGCGACTTCTATTTCATTATAATATATAACTAACTTCTACGTATTCTGTTATATACTATAAACTGTTTATATTTACTGTTATTTGACTGAATAAAATAATATCATTTCTCTACATTTGAAATTATTGTAAAAATCTTTATTCGCTTCACTTTGCTTCGCAAATAAATCAAGAACAGCTTTGATATTCACCCCTTTTATTCATTTCATAATATTGTTAACAGTTCGAGAGCAGGTATTTCGTTCGATAACTACTGGAATAATACTCGTTATCATATTGTTATACTTGCAAGTTTCGTGACGATACTCGATCGAACTGAATATAATGTAATGATAGTGTTATTAATAGATAGCGATAATTTGGTCATAATCATTGGATGCAATCACGACATTTGTACAAAGTCAATAATAGCTCGCTCTAATAGTTGTGATGCGAATTGGATTTAAATTAAATATTGGACCTGCTACTCTTCTTATGTGTATATTGGACTTGTGGCAGACCTGAAGTTAATCAAGTTCAAGACTGCCAAGCTAACTTAACTACTTCCACATTAGGTGAGAACGTAGACCACTGTCCTGTTTACCAAAGCACGCAGAACTAAGCACGTCTAACTTTCAGCTCAGTGAGATGGTGTAACTTCAATTAATATTGAAAAGTCAACATCAGATACTAGTTTATGTAACTCATGGAAGCGTACTGCACACCACTGCACTGTAGTGTACATATCAACTCATTCAGCAGTTTTTCGTGAAGCAGAGAAAAACCATCTAAATACAACCCCTCAAAGATGTTAAGGAACATTTCTAATCACTTCTAAGTGATCTAGAATATCTACATTATCTAAATTGTGATGTATGTAATCAACGAAAGATGCATTATTCAAACGTTGGAGTCTGTCGCCCGCATCCAACACTGATGCACTCATTTAAAATGTGTCCTCCGCCGCAAATACAGTTGTCGCCGTACAAACGAAAAAGAACTGTAAGCGTTATCACCTATGCGTTAACTACTACTAAAGTTATAAACGAGAAAGTTTGTGAGAACAGTATGCTGTTCTGAGTCTTAGGACCATTATCACAATTTTGATATTCGATTGACTGAGTTTCGTATAATTATAATCTATTCTAGTTTTTCATGAGGCAAGCGTGCCGAAGTCTACAATTCTGCCAACGTCAGACGTGCAAGGAAAAGCAAGTGTGTAGACAAAACGAGTTTATGTAATAAATTTGGAAAATTCGTTTCATTATTGTGATAGAAGGAGACAAAAAGTAAAATAATAATTATCGTAGTGATAAGTTGTAATATAATAGGCACTCATAATTTAATTATTATCCCGTGACCGACAGGCTGGCTATTTTCTTGCACAAAGAATAAGCATTGCTATCCAGCGTGGCAATGCTGCCAGTCTGTTGGGCACTTTTCCCACAGACAATGGCGGCGATGCGGAGGAATTTTATGATGCCGTATTTTAATTTGTAATTTTCTCCCCTTTTTTATTTTATTGATACATTAAGTTAGTTTTTATTTGTAAATATTATTTTTAAATTTAGTTTAATATCTATGTATATTAAAATTAAATCTCTTATTGGAAAAAAAATAAAAATAAATTACCTACCTCAAAAATTATTAAGACGAATGAAACTCACAAATGTTTGAAATGACACGCTATTTTTATTTTCAAACAATTTACAGCGATATCGAACTCGATTATATCGAATGTCGATATCCGTTCAAATATTAATTCCTTTTTTTTTTAAATACAACGTTCATAATAGGTATGTTATCGGGAACTATTTTTCCGTTGATTTTACAATAGTGGCTTATTCAATTTAATTATGTGTAATGGATGTTGTGAGAATATTTTTTATGAAACTCGGTAGTAAGTATCATATAATATCTATATTTTTCCTCTCGGTCAGGAGTTCCCATCGATCACGCGGAAAGAACTGCGGAACCTTGCCTGGTGCACATTTGGTTCATTCTAGTTTGAAAGGTTTCATACAGTTCATACAGTGTTCATACAGTTTCTGCGTGAACCATCCTCATACATTCATATTCACAATATCAGTAGTAAAATTATGAACACGTTGTATGCCGCTAATTGACTGGCCTGTTGGTCTAGTGGTTAGTGACCCTGACTGCCAAGCCGGAGGTCGTGGGTTCGATCCCCACCTAGGACAAATCTTTGTGTGATGAGCATAAAGGTTTGTTCTGTGTCTGGGTGTAATTTATCTATAATATGTATGTATTTACAAAAAAAAATGTATTTAAGTAGTATATCAGTTGTTTAGTACCCATAACACAAGCAAATATAATTGCTTACTTTGGGCCTAGATGGCGCTGTGCGAATGTGGTAGAATATTATATTATTATATTATAACTACTCAAATTGTCGACGTGAAATCGTAGTTAAATATGCATTAGGGCTTCATAATAAACGATGGAGTTCAGGGCAGTGCGGTTTATATATTTGTGGTGATGTTCCAACAGTTCCCTATTGCGGCTCCTCACGTTAGCGGTGCCTGGCAGCTTTGACACTTATATTTTATTCACCAAACAATTTACGAGACATCAGTGAGTAGTGAAACCTGTGTCTATGTCCATCTTTACCGACATTGGGTTAACTGATACTTCTGTGAGATTTCATTAACTATTTAGCCTTAATCTTTTGACATTATGGCGACCAATCTCACATATATTTATTTGTGTGCACTAGTCTTAAGTAGTTCGATTTAGAAATAACTTTTTGTACCTGGTCTCTGAGGAAGGTTTAAATATATAAAAAATCATCCTATGACGTATAGATAATATGGTAATGGAGACTCGCCCAGACCTTATAAAACCTCGAAAGATAAACTACACAACAAACTTGGTCTCTATTTAAAAATTAGTTTTTATAGAAAGGTTAATTATCATATTTAAGTTTCGGTGCTTTTGTAACAAAAGCGGCGCGCACCGGGTTCACTACAATGTTCAGGTAAACTGTAGCCGACAGAAAGTTGTCCGGCCGGTGGGCAACTGTACCGCGCTCGTGGATAGCACTTGTGCCACGGCGGCGGCGCCGGCGCATTACCTCCGATAGTTACTAGATACTAAGATGTTAACATGCTTTGAATGTGAGTTAGTTTGTTACACTAATGCAATTTGTCACAAAACAGCGTAGAACCTGGAGAAGCACGTAGGCTACTTTTGGTTGATATAGCATGCATGGAGCTAGTGTACGTGTATTGATCTTTCGACATTTCGATGACTATCTTCGTATTGTCCTACTTTGTTCGATTAGTCGCTTTGTTTTGTTAGTTGTCTGTTACTTGGATGTACAACTTTTAGGGAATGGCTCTTTGTTCATTATCAACTGACGGCTGACCCCATTAAAAACACATTTGGGGATGACTGACTGTGAGGAGGGTGGGCCACTAGTGCACCACTGCTGCACTGTAGCGGTTCGTACTACTGACTGCTTATCAGTGACGCTATGTATCAGTGTTTACAAATACTAAACTTGTTTTAAAGTTTGCGTTTCAATGAAATACACGAACACCACACTTGAATGGACAAATTAATTTTTAATAAAATTGTTGAAGCTGTTTCCATGACACGAGTGCATTAATTCATATATTATATTATAGATATTTTAATTATCTTGCTTGTGTTACTATATCTAATAACTGAGTCACCTTTTATTAAGTAATTAATTCACACACAATGTAAATAAATGTTTTTTGAATGAATAAATGAAATGAAATGAAAGTTATAACAATAAATGTGGAAACTTTACATCATCATCATCATCTCAACCCATAAAATTAAATATCCCACTGTTGGGCACATGTATACATTAAATATATTTTTTTAATGTATACATGTAAAGTTTATAATTTAGTTTATAATGTCAATATATTTGACACATGGCCATTACTCACACACGCATGGCACTAATTATATTAAACGTAGACGATAATGAACGAACACCATTGGTGTATATTTCTCATCTCGTCAGTGACAAGTCAGATAAACCTTATTATAAAGGCTTATGTTGAAAAAATAAGGGTCCGAGCGGCGAGAAAAGGAGGGCCCTTTCTCACATTGACCTTGCGAAATAATGAGGTGATTCCATTACTCGGGAATCAAACGGCGAAGGTTATTGAGCTAACAAAATATTCGCTTGATATATTATCATCATTAGCTTAAGTAAGTAAGGCAGCCTATTAATATAGATTGTAAGAACATTCAGTTTGATGCTAAGAACTGACACTCCGCGTCGTGTGTTCTGGCTGACTCATTGCTTACTTGATGTCACTGATGTCAGATGGCTGTGCGGGGGGAATTTCCCGCTATTACTGAGGGCACTAGGCAGAAGTTTATGTGTGGACACAATATTGCTATATTTCAGAATTGATTGAATAAATTGAATCCCAGCTCGAAATTAAGAGCGATTATGGTTTGTCAAAAACAAATAATCAACATATTTGTAGTAGAGTTAACGTACAAAACTAATTTGTAGTAAATAAAAACAAATGATTGTACAGTATCATCGTACACAAGGAAACCATTTATTTATTCAGCGAATACAAGTCGTCGTCTCTATAAATATACGCGAACAAATTTCTTTGATTCGTTAAAAGTGAAGATACGTAACAATAATATCTGTTTTGTAATCCAACAATTTGCAACTCGTAAGTACTTATGAATTAGGTGTTGATTATTTACTGTTGTGTGGCTTATGACCAATACTGTCTGTATATTTAACTTATATTTTCCTAGTTTTCGGTTCTCTTTAGTAAGTTCCTATTAGATATTTTGAATAAACGAATATTTTTAATACTTAATATTTGTTCGATTGTAAACATTGATGTTAGTTCTAGGACTGTAGAACTCTAAAACAAACTGAGATTGGAAGCACTTTAAATTAGACTAAAATAAATAAATATTATTTTCAGAAAACTTTACAAACCTGTATTTGTGTAAAAAAATATTTTTTATTTAGAGATCGAACCTGTGGAATTTCTGGAAGTGCATTCTACTCCCCCACCACTGCACACTGCACTAGACATTTTGTTTTCACTTGTACTAAGTGCTCGATGATATTTAATGTTCAATTTTAGTTCGTATTAGCAATATTAATAAAACTAAATATATTTGATGGTCGTCTACGCAAGCGACCTCTGTTGGAGATCTTTGATCTTGAGGATGTCTACGACGTGTTACGTCACTGACAAACACATCAATTAATTTGACAGTTACATAAATCATTAACTTTCTTATAATAATTAACATAGATAAGAAAGAGAAGGAATACGGTATAAACTATTATACACATTACGAACATTATACAGTTTGATTTGGTAAACCTGTATGAGGCACGTGTGCCGGGGTCCTGATTGAACCCACAGTATATTCATTAATCACTGCCGTCGAATAAATCCAATGTTTAGTTTGAAAGCTACGGATTAACAAACAGATATTATATAATATATGCGACAAACAAAATAATAAGTTCATTTATGTTTTAACTTCGACCCCGTGACCTACCAACCATTCTAGGTGTACCTACGTGTATCAACTTTCAGTAGGTTCTGTGTTAAAAGTAACAAATATCTCATTATAACAATGTTTTCTATCATTGACAATGTTTGTAGAATTGTTGATAATGGGAATGTTTCTCGAATGACGGGTAAAAACGAGCTGAAGCTACGAAGAAATATGATTATTGTCCGCCTCAGAGCACCAACATCCGACGCGGACAGCCTTTACTTCTGTGTCTGAGTCGGAGTCTCGACGAGCTAAAGGTAGCCGCCGCAAAAAAAATATTTTCTCTTTTAGTTGTATGGAATGAAACAAAAAGTCCTAAAATTTGGCAAAGTTTGAGAGGTCTTGCTTTAAAACTATTGTAGACTTATTTTTCGGGTTGTTAGCTATAATTCTACGCTTTCAGCGCGCACCCATAGTATCCCGTTCAAAAGATATTTTGTATTGATAATATTATCATTCATAAAATAATTGTGTTACATAATAATACTAATTATTCAGTAATATTAATAATTTGGAACGCATATTTTATGAGAAAAAGTACTTACAAAAACACATTCAAAGGTTATGAAGTTCAGTAATTATAATATGTTTTTAATAATATCATTGCTAATATAATTGCCTTATATTTATATATATAGGGTGTCCCGAAATTCAACGTCAAGCGGCTACCGGGCGATGGTATGCTACCGGCTGTACCTGTTCTGAGAAAAATATAAAAAAAAATCCATGTCATATGGTTGTCATAAAAATTAGTTTTTTGAAAATGATGAAAATCGACAACTCTGTAGACATTTTTAGGTACTGCTATGACATGTGCCAGATTTTGCCACGATTTTTTTTACATAATCCTTATTAAGTATACTTTCGTTTGCTGTTACAAATTCAAAAGTAAATGTGTAAATATAGTAGAAAAAATTAATTTTCATAGAGTCTTGGTAAAAAAAGTGTAGTATTCTTGTTTGTGCCCTATTTTCTTCAAAAATATGTATTACGCTAACCTAGGCAAGTTATTTGAAAAAATAGCCCGTTTAATCACAAATTTATAATAGTACGCAACTTGGTACTTATCTCACAAGAAAAAGTAGTAATAACTCGTTGTTTGCAAAAGGGTCATGTGTAAAAAGAAGTTTCCATGCATTATTCCTCTAAGTACATACATTTTGGTTTTACCGTAGTGCAAGTGAGATAGAACGAATATGAAAAAGTTTACTGCTAAGTTTGCTCTTCACTAATATAAAACAAACGATGGATATTTATTTATTTGCTCATATTTTGCTGGTATTTCATCCTAACTTATTAGTTAGGATGAAATACCAGTAAAAACACACTAAGGAATAAGCATTGTATTAATACGTAGAATAAATAATAAACCCAAATGGGATCTTTTTTAATATCTGATCTTTTCCTTCATATATTTATGTCATATTAAAATATTTACTGTTCTATCTCCTACTATTTGTTAAATTACAAATGCTTAATTTCCTCTTGTAATAAATGGTTGGTAATAATAAATGGTGGAAGTGGATTCCCCTAATTGTGACACATGTGGTACTCTTGATGATGTTCAACATTTACTCATGGATTGTGTCAAATATACTCGTAAGAGACAGAGAGACTCATTGGTGTCTAAATATGACCTAAACATGAACGACGTCGGAGTGTTCACTAGTATATTAGCGAGCCCGACTTCAGATATTGCATCTGACTTATTTGCTATATTTATACAGCAGTGAGGTATCTCTTAGTATGTAAGTAGAGATAATAATGAAAAATATATATAAAATAATGTAGAAGGTGCGATGGGGGTGACATATTACTTAGTAATAAAACCCCTAAACAAATAAAGATAAAAAAAAAAAAAAAAAAAAATCGTCTTTTTTTTCTTATCTTTTTTCCTAAATAGAGTGTGGGTTGCATGGATCCACAGAATAATAAATTAGTATAAGGCTGTAGAGCTGTTGCAGCAATAAATTGTTTGAGTTCACACTTCAAGAACTTTGTGAAAAATATGTGCGGGTTAGGGATGGTACATACGAACGAGGAACTTAGTGCGCTATACGAGTTCACATGGACAGCTTTACAAACTTGTGCAACTATACGTTTAATGGTCGTCTAGTCTAGAAGTTAGGCTGCCGCAGAGAATTAAAGATGGCGTTTTGTTTTAAAATAGCAGTTTTTTTAGGGTGCTATAACCAAAACCCTTCGTCCCCCACGTTCTATAACAAAAAACCGGTCAAGTGCGAGTCGGACTCGTGCACCGAGGGCTCCGGACGATTAAGCTATTTTTATACATTTTTTGTGATTAAAATGTAAGAGATAGGTCAAGGTGTAACAAAGGGGGTGCACTAAAAATGACACAATTTTTTCCCCTCAAAATAACGATGTTTCGAAATAAAAATTAATGAAACAATTTTTTTGGGACGGAATTTGTATTACTATAAAAACTAACATTACTTTTTATTTTTTGTTGACTTGTGTGCTCAGCTGACGAACATTGGGCAAGTTGCCTCCTGTTTGGTAGGTGGATAGATTAAAGACTCAACTTCTGTCATAACAGCAAGAAGAAGTGGTTCTATCGTCCCACGGTCGTTTATTTGCAATGGTTTGGATGCAGCTCGGCTGAATTGATCATAAAGAGGCAAATCTGAGTTGCTCCTTCTTGTTAGGGTACCTTCCGGACTATTGTCCTCATTGGATTCTTCTTCTTCCGATTGATAGGGTGTTTCTTCGTCAGAAGAGGTTGACTAATGGTCTTTGTCTTGTTGATTCATGGTGGTCAGGGATTGGCTTCAGTAGGGATTGGATTTACTGTGTATAACTATTACACAACAAACAAAAATTGGGTGCAGTTAATTTTGGTGCAGGTCCTATACAATGTGAAGAAAACGAGACTGTGGCAACACAAGCGTTAGTATTTATGTTGGTTGCCTTAAACGAGAATTGGAAATTACCTGTGGGGTAATTTTTAACGGCCGGTGTAAATGTTGAAACAAAAGCAAATTTGATAAAAATATGCTTGCAAAAATGTCATGAGTTAAGCGTAACCGTTTTATGTGTTACATTTGACGATTGTTCTGCAAATTTCAGAGCAGCTGAAATTTTGGGCTGCAAACTATCTGATGTCAGTATTACGAAGACTGGGTGTCAGTGACTGGGGACTGATGATGATGATGATGAAGGTTATAACTGTAGTACTACTAACCACAGTCAATGGTACCACAGTTAGGTAAAAATTACCGTGGTGCCAGTCATCAACAAGTCGTATAATTGACGAAAATTGAAATTGACAAAATACAGGTTTGACGAGAAAAGAAAATAACAGAAAAAAAAATTTCGTTTATTGACAATTGGTTTAACCCTTACAAAGGCAGAGGCTATTATTCATGACCGAAAGAGCACATCCAGATGCATGGGGCCCGTGTAAGGGTTTCTACTTCTGGGTGGTTTGAAAAAAAAAACGGAGAGATCCTATAAGGGTTCCGTTTTTTCCTTTTGAGGTACGGAACCCTAAAAACTTATTGACGAAAATAAATTAAAGTTAGATTGCTTGTTATTATTTTTTCTTATGACCAAATTTTATTGAATTTGATTTAATATGGTGTTTTGTTTCTGTACATTTCTGTGATATTTCAAACTGTAACAAAATGAAATTGAAATTGTAACCAAATTCTTCTCAGAGCTCAAGATTGTCAGTAACTGGCCGTAGGCGAATTTGCTGACACCTTTTTTTTGGCTTTGTATGACGTTCCTTAGTATCATGTTTGTGATCAAAATGAAATAAAAAGATTTGACTTTGACTTATAGTTACGTCATGTCTGTCGGTATGACACAGCCATTATAAAGAGAATATTAGCACTTTATTAATAAAATTTGAATAGTACTTACATGTTTTCTTTTAATCGCAATTCATTGATGTAATTGAATTTAAAAAAGAGAATAATGGGGTAGCGCTCCGTACTGTAAGTGGGAGACGAAAACATAAAGTCGATACGAAACCATTCTCTATGTGTATTCCGACAAACACTTGGGTTTATAATTTGGGACTTTACAAAAACTGCCTTAATATTTTAAGGGAAAGTAGAATATTACATCTGTGTGTTCAATATTGAATCTTATAAAGGCATATATAAGATATATTATACAACTGAGAAAAGTTTCATACAGCTGCCGGAAGTCCCTTCCAAGAGCTTAACTTGCTCTTTTGACAAGTCAACTTCAGCGGCTTATCTGTTATACTTTACGAAGATAACCTTCAAACATTTACTTTAAAATTATTCTGGTAATCTTTTCGTAATGTGACTTAATCAGAAATATATAGGTAGGTACTGCTTACAACATCAGATGATATTTACGTATCGAAATGTTAAACATCAACATAGTCATACTGTCCGTCGGGTGTCTTCTAGTGTGGTGAGTTGTACTAATGTTATAAATGTGGACGTGAGTCAAGATGGAAGTGTTCTGTTACTGACGCAACAACTACTGAATGTATTATGAGGAGATATGGCATACAGGCACCTTATATTATTATCTTGTATTTGTATAAAGGTAATTTGTCTTCTCCGTCGGGGCAACAAAATCCAATTTACATTAATTAAAAAGGTTAATTACAAAAGTTACAAGTTTAACTGTTCAGAAATAATTAATAATTAATATAATCTCACCAAGTAAGTGTATTTGTGTCGGTAAAGTAGCTAACATTCAATAACTGTGCACAAAGATGGCGATCGTACAAAGTAAAGTAAAGTAAAGCTCGCACTTGTCTTTAACTTTGTAACTTAATTTCAAGTGTAATTATTTATTGAACAAAAGGGAAAACATATTAAGGCCAGTTTAGTTCTTTACAACGACCTTATTTTAAAAATTTGTTCTTTATTTTAAAAATGCATCGTGTAGGTATTTGCTTTCTATAAACCTTTAACAATAATAATTAATCATCATGTCAGCCGTAGGATGTCCATTGTCCACTGCTGGACCCAGGCCTCCTCAAAAGTCCTGGCCCTGGCCCCTGCACCGAACGCGGTCCTGCAGTTCGCATCAGATCATCAGTCCACTGGTGCGCGGACGTCAACGGCGGCGCATCATAAAAGGTTTTTAAATAAACTAGCTGTTGCCCGGGGCTTCGCTCCTGTGGATCTTTCTTTGGTCTATCAGCTCCTATTAGTCTTAGCGTGATGTTTTATAGCATAATAATACAGCCTTTCTCGATAAATGAAATATCCAACACAAATAATATTTTAAATCGGTTTTGTAGCTTCTGAGATAAGCGCATTCAAACAAATAAACTCTTCAGCCTTATAAAAAAGTACAAATTTGTATTTTAAAAATAAATGATTACCTAGTAGGTACCTCAATACTTATAATTACTTTCGAATAATATTATTTTGAAATAAATATATTTAATCATTATCATCAGCAACCCATTAAGTCCCACTGCTGGGCTCGGGTCTCCTCTAACTAGAGAGCTGAGAGGGTTTATTAGGCCATAAATCCACTCACGCTGGCCTAGTGTGGGTTGGTGGATCAGACATACACATAGAATTTCTTCTAGGGTATGTGGGTTTCCTCACGATGTTTTCCTTCACCGTTAGCAAATGGTAAGTCTGGTAAGTAACACTAGTAGGTACATATAGATTCCACAAAGCGGAATCCACATTGGTACTACCGCCGGTCGGGATCGAACTCGGACCGGTGATTTGCACGCAACCGGTCCCTTATCCATTCAGCCACCATCGCTTATAAATATATTTAATATGGATACATAAGCAACAATTAACATAATGGTTTATTTAAAAAAAAAATTTAAAATATATTTTGGTGGAGACCTGGTCCTAAATAAGCTACGATGTTCATGCTAGGTACCTAGGCTAACTTTGGAGTGGTCACAACATTCAGTCAGTTTTGTTCGTTACCAAGTTTCCACAACATTTCGCTGATCCGTGTTCACTAAAATAATATAAATGCGTAACTCAGTTCGTCTGTTACATCTGAGATCAAGTCAGAGTCCAAAGAACAACACAATTACAGTAACAGTACTTTTAGTTATTTAGCTCAGTTCTATTCAAGCTCAAATTACACAGAAAATGTATTTATAAACAAACGTTTTCCTTACAAACAAGATCTAGTCACTCTTTGACTAGATCTTGTTTGTAAGGAAAACGAAACGATATTGATATCAAAGCATACTGTATAGAATAATAACTCATTTAAACTGTTTTGTGCGGAATAAACAGAATATACAAATTAAAGTCTCAGTAAGATATACTCGTCGAGACTTTAGTCGGCAAAACCTAACCTAGTCCGAAGTGTTTAGTCCTATAGCTTGGCTGAGCTAAGGATAGAACTCAGGAAACACAGTCCCACTGCAATATTAATTTGGACAATGGGACATGCAGTTATTACTATTCATGGAATCTCACTTAAATACAATATGTTGTTCCAATTTCTCAATAGTTAGTATGTATATATTTCTTTGTTCGAAATGAGAATTTACATGGCCTTCAATACCTTTCAAGCTTTCGAGTTTTCAACTTAATTCTTTACAAACGGGCCAATTGAGTCAATTTGCGACATTGCTCCCCTGAGACTCAAACTCACGACCTTTTCTGTGCCTGTTAGGTCCCGTCAAGTTTTCTCTTGAGCTATTTTTTTATTTTATGTCGCTTTCAGGAGCATTTGGATCTCTGGCTTAAAGTAAAACTGTTGCTTTATATGTGACGAAATGTCAAATGTAATGTCCTTGTACTCGTTACTAGGTTCTGTTGGGTTCTATTATTATGTTTAAGTATTTTTATGTTGCATTTGACTCTATCTAAAATTTAATTCCGATACTACAGTAATTTTGGACTTGAATCCGAATGTTTACGTAAAAAGAACCATGTAGCACTTATATTATTTTGATGAAATTGTCATAAAGTATTAATATTGTCAGATTTTAAATGATGTATTCAGCATAATACTAAAGACTTGTTATGTCTCTAGCGGGATTTTAGAAATTGAATATGATCAGATATATTATAGGATAGTGATGGAAATGATCTCAGTAATCGCTGTGGGTAAATATTTGTCGTGTGTGGGATTCGAACCCAAAGTAATCGATTTGGTATCCGCGCCGACAAAATTATTATTTCAGAAATTAAATATTTTATATTGCTAACATTTTGGAAGCCTCCGAGCTTTTGTTTCCAAATCACAAAGGTGAGATGAAGTTGAGCAATTCTTTCGTCATTTTATGTGTTACCCAAAACATTGGTTACGTATTACGAGTTTGAATGTGTGACACGGACTCCTAAAGGGTTGTATAATGTACAGATTCTGGCGAAACCCGAACAGGGCCGCTGATGAATTTTGTATGTGAGTTATGCGCTAAATGTAAAGTAGTGAGGTGCATCACTACATACATACGTTCACTGAGATATCGACAATAAAACGTGATGTTGGAGTCATCTGTGGAGACAATAGAGTGCGCTAGTGTTGTGGCCACCAGACGTTTACTTAGATGACACTTTAACAAGCCACTCGAGGTGGCTGTTCTACAAGTGCATGTGATGGTTTTATTTGCTCGTTTAAATTTATTCTAAAGCAATATAAACAATTGTAACGCTGAACGTGTTGCGCTTTTTTTGCTGTATTAGAAAATTGTACTCGTAGACCAGAGTAATAGGCTTTCTTTAAATACAAATATGACTTATTTTAAGTTATTAATAGCGTATAACACTAGTACAGAGATCAATAATATAATAAGTGCACAACAATAATCTTTTACATTATTTTGTAGACCTTTAGTAAAAACATTTTTTTAGTATTTTAGTAAGAACTTTTAGGAAAATATTCCCAGTAGGTTTCAATATTAAAATTCAAACATACTGTAATTAATTACATCAGATGAAATATGTTACAATGGCTGTATCAAAGACCACGCTCGACAGATGCACAAAGTCAACCGGAAAATGCAATAACCAATACATCACATTTACTTTTCTTAATTAACAAATTTATCTAGAACAACATTCTTAGCGCGATAAACTCGTATGACATATAAATATGGGAAATTAGTTGATACAAGTAAATGTGGTTCAGCTTTGACTAAAGGCAGAGACGTTTACAAGGATGGCTTGATATTTTGAATGTTGTGTTTTTGTTATTTGGTGCACAATCACATAAAAATCACTGAATAAATTTGGGTAAAACTTAAACGTAATTAAACTCATATTCTGATATCAGAAGAGTTCGTAGAAAATAAATCCGATAATGTGACGACGTGGGTTATTCGGAAGAAGCCGCGGGTGAAAGCTAGGAAGGTAATATTTGGAGTAAAAGTGGCGCAGTTTTATAACAAACACGGTAGAGTAACAAATGACCGGCTCGTTAATTTGTGTACGCACGTTGCCGTTGTTGGCTTAGGTTGTATGTGTCTATGTGTGTATGTGTGGATAACATGACAGTGTGCAAGTATAAAGCTTTATATCAGTAACGCGTTGCCAACAGAAGCACCTTCAGCTAACGTAAGGTAGGCAGCATCTGCACTAATACTAGCTGTTGCCAGCGGCTTCGCTCGCGGGGATATTACCTATACAACATGAAAGGCGTGAACTTCCAAAATGTAAGGTATATAGCCCCGGCGGTTTGGGCTCTGCGTTGTTCGTCAGTCAGCGAGAGCAATTCTCCTCTCCTCTATTTAGAGAGCTGAGAGGGTTTAGGCCATAATCCACACACATCGAATTTCTTCTAGGGTATGTGGGTTTCTCCATGATATTTTTCTTTTACCGTTAGCAGATAGTAAGTCACATGACTAGTATAGGCATATAAATTCTACAAAATGACATTGGTACTGCTGGTCGGATTCGAACTCGAAGCGGACCGCGTGTTTAGCACCCCGCCAATGGGTCACTTATCCATTCAGCCACTATCGTTTCGAGAGAGCAATTAATAATATTTAAATATATTATAATCAGAGGTACTTTTTGTAGGTTTGGATGTATTAGATAGTCTTCGAAACCAATCAATCTTTATGAAATTTCACATAGAAATATTCTGAGACCGGGTAAAGTGTATTTTCTACTATATACTGACGTACCACGCGGGCGAAGCCGCGGCAGAAGATAATGAATAGAAATAAATGAATAGATGCTTTACTTTTTCGGAGTAGAGATTATGAGCGAAGGGCTGGGCATTGTCGCATCAATCGAAAGATAACACAAGGTTTGATACTTTCAAAAAGGAGATATTAAACGACTTTATAACATCAAAAAGTTATGAAAAACGATGGTTTTAGTTATTTAAGTAAGAACATACAATATATTACACTGTAAGTAGTTATGTGAGAATTAATTACTTAATAAAAGGTGACACAGTTATTAGATATAGTAACACAAGCAAGATAATTAAAACATTAATTCAACAATTAAATAAGTCAGTATTGTAAGTTCCAATATCATAAATAAAAGTAATAAAAACTATTAATAAATTATGTCAAAAAAAAGTTAACATGTAAAAATGTCAAAAATTTATGTAATCAATATAATGTTAAAATGTCAGTAATATATAAAAATGTCATCAGAAATAATAATATACTCGTATTGAATATTTTACATGTCATCAATACTATAGTTAAGTAGCACTCATGTAACAAGAACAGATTTAGGTGTTTTACAAAATTTATTTTATAAAGTGACGCTTTAATTTCTGTAGGCAATTTATTGAATATTTTAATCGACCTGTAATAGGTGCTATGTATTACAAAGATGGATACTGAATGAAATTCCCCACGCGCAATGTTTCCTTCCCGACTTCGGCACATACTAGTGAAATACATCAAAAGCCTGAGGACATTTTAAACCTACGGTGGTGAATGAGCTCTGCTATCTCGTAAAACGATTTCCACGCGACGCGACCCCGAGATATGCAGTGAGTTAAACACCGCGCCCCGCGCCCCGCACCCCGCCTCGGGTGTTGCCGAGACCACTTATATGAACCATAATTAACATCAAACCAATGTCACGGCACAAAAACTCACTTAACATGTTATTCAAATTTTGAACAAAAAATGAAAAGTTTTTAACTAAGTACTTTTATTTTAACGGAGAAGCTGTAGCCTCCGATATGTTATTCCGAACTTACGACATGATATACTTTATTTGTGTGAAAACAAATCCCGTTTTTCTATTTAATAGCCTCTTCACTATACGTGACGATCAAATTTAGCAAGTTGACCGAAAACACAATAAGCAATATATGTTTAGATTTGACTTTAGTAGAAGTATTTATATGATCAAGTACACACACACACGTAAGCCATGAAACTGTGCCATGAGAGAATACCACACAACAACACACACCTCCACGGAATATCAAGTTGCAGTCTAAATATATACTGTTGCGTTTTATCTGGTGATGGATGCCGAAGGCCCAATTCCTCCTCCCAATCCCCGTCTTGATCCCATCATTATCCTTTTCCTAACTATTTCCCTTTTTCTTTTCGGTAAGCATTTTTACATCGTCATACCGAGTGACGTGGGTTTGGTTCCCTCATGAGGAAAACATTTGTATTGTAATTGTGATCACATTTGTGAGTCTGGGGGTACTTTGTGTCTGTTGTATGTTTGTAAAGTCCCCCGCGGCCACAGGGGCTGTTGTCCACTGCGGGCGTTGTCTTTAAAAGAACATAATTCCCGCTCATTTGAAAGTGTAACAAGTCGCGTGTTTGCAAAGGAAAGAAACTGTCTCCCGCACAACTGAACATAATGTTAAAATGGCTTTGAGTATTGTTTAGATCGCGAGAGACTTGTTGCTGCTTGAGCAAGAGGAGGGCTGAGAGACGTCTCCTAGTGCTCACTTATGACACTACAACAGACCACGTTTTATACAGATATGTTAGTTGTCGAGAGTCCTATCGAATTAATAATTCTGAAGGAACTGCACTCTCGGGTTCAGGAAGGTTAGTCGTTGTCCGCCTTGAGACGCACTCCTTGAGGTCATTTCCGGCGAGAACGAGCGCAACGTTTCTATTTATAAACTTTAGTATACTATTATTTACATCTATGTATGTTTGTATTTTAAAATAAATACTAGCCCTTTGATTGACAGCAGACTATTCCTATTCCAACTATAGCATTTCGTACTGCATAATTTAGTTTCAAATGCAATACAAAATCAATAGTTAGATAATTTTGAAATCAATGGAAAGTTAGCCCGTTATAGTTCATATCTTTAAATAAATGCACTGCCAATGGTTCTGAAGCCGAGTTTTCAATGAAAAATTCAATAAGTTACGGAGTTGTTAGGGCAGCCAGTTGGCTCGTTACCAGCGCTATAATATACTGTGCGACATATATCGTGCCACCGTGCCACCGTGCCACCGTGCCACCGTGCCACCGTGCCACCGTGCCTAACTGGAACAACCGCAATAATCACTACTGTTCCTAACTCCTCAACTTTACTTACCAATATATTGCAAAATTAACTTGATTATGTACAGAACCTTTTTTTTTAAATAAATTTTTGTTGATCGAATTGTCGTGATGGAATTAAGTGACGAGATAATGTACAAGCAGACTTCTTTATTAGATACCGTACGGTATCGTTCGTAGTTTCGTTGATCTTCGAAAAAAATATTCATAAAAAAAATAATTACAGGGTTTATACACTCACGTGTCTCATATGTTTTACCCGCCTGACGCGCGAAAAACAATACCCTTCCTGGTATTGTTTTTCGCGCGTATCTTGTATGTTTGTAAATTTCTTTATGCCCACGTTTCTTCCAAACGGCTGGATAGTATTCGACAGTTAAGGTATTGTTAGATTCTTCTCAAAAACCCAAGTGTCTTTAGATAGGTATTATATAAAAAAAGCGGCAAATTGTAAGAAGTTTTTTTTTAACCAAACATATCGAGTAGGGTATCAAAATAAAGGGAATCAAAAGGAGATTACATATATTCAAAAAGAGATTATACATAATTGAAAGGTTCCAACTTGTAAGTAGTTCTATTTTTTTTAACTAAACCTATCGAGTAGAGTATCAAAATAAAGGGAATCAAATGGAGATTACAAATATATACATATGTCATATATTTAAATTTAATTAGGAATAATAATTTTAGAATGTTTGCAGTCGGGTTATTAAATTTTTTCATTACATTTATTTGTTTAATTATATTTACTTGTTAGTGAAAGTATAACAGAACTAGTATACGCCAGTGTGGAAGGTCTGTAATAGGTGGGCAGCGAACTTGGCTCATTGAACAACAACATTCACCGCTCCGCCAAACCCTCTCAAATGCATCTATGTTCAACTTGGTTTGTAGATAAGAAAGTAATATGCTTTTAGGTGCTCATTCAATCACTCTACCCAGCGGCCAATGATGTAACCTACGGCCGTCAACTTGTGAATGTGAGCAATACTCTCTCAATTGTCTTCGTTGTTTGTAAACGTATCAGAACGTTCCCCTTTGTTCTGCTCCTGCTGTAGGAGTCGAGTGAGGGAAGTGAGCTCCCTAACAACTCAATATGAACAATAGCAATGTGAACGTGAATCTATAAAGTAAGTAAATAATGGAGGCGGCCGCGCGCACTCGGCGTCAGATAAAAAATAAAGAAACGTGAATGTTTGCCGAGTGTCGCCAATTCTCCGGCTCACGCCGTTTTCGGTAATCGAGTTTTCCTTTATATAGAAATTTTTGCACTTTCCACCTTAGTTCTTATTACGCTAAAGGAATGTAATATTTTTCTAACACTGCAAATATTGAACGATTTTATCCTTGTCTATGTTTATCGAATTATATGGATATTGTTAATATGCTATCAAATCTCTATTTCAGATTTTGTTTGGTATACCTAACAAACGAGATAAACCACGTATCTAATTCAGTGGAATAATGAGCCATAGCTCCACTCATGGGACAGTTAAATTGATTTTATTGCAAGTGATTCACAGGAACATTTATTGTGTTGGTAATAAGATAAAGCTAACTGTGGCAAATGACTAAATTTGATAGATGATCGAGAGAAAAGCAAAAAATCTATTAATTACCATAACATTTTTAGTCTAGTATAATAATAATATATAAGTATTGAACGCACTGTACAGTAGCATTAGCGGTTTGTCTCTGAGAATGCAATATTATTAATATAACTTTGAGACATAAGTCAACTGTAAGTACTAAGTAGGTATCCTAACAAATAGAGTTTTAATGTTAGATATTCTATTACTAATGTTCGCTTTATTTTGATTAGACATTAATGTTGGCTTTGACTTAGTTAATCAAAGTCGTTCCATCTATGTATGTAGGTTCCTTTCTTAGTAATGTCTGACTGCCGACAACATTACAGTTGTGAGGTACGGCGCACGAACCTTAACTCGAACCTTATTTTCAAAAGTGACTTAAACTTATAGCGCTCTGAACCATTGCAGTAAAATTGTTAACATGCATAAAGTATTGATAAAACATGGGCAAGGAATGCAGTAATCGCATGATGGGCTTCTTACTAGAGCTTTATTATATTCAATAATAAGGCATCCTCAGAATCGCGAATTAATTCTTGAAAGATTCACATGTGTGAAAAATAATGAAAACTAGAAATAAACCTTCCCGTAGGGCGCGTGACAACGACGTCGACCGGGCTGATGTTCGTGTTGTGAGGAGAGGCTGCGTCCAGCATCAGCAGCGGTATGTAGCCGGTTACTTAAGACGAACAAACGTTTAGGCATAGACGCTGAACGGAGTGGAAAAGAACGCGATTGTGTTATATCCACTAAAGCTCCTTCGGGAATGCCAAATGTTAGCAATAGATAGGAATTTGTCAGGTAGGTCGACAGTTTAGCGATTTCATTATTATGTATATAGGTAGGGAGAGAACGTGAGAGGCGTACAATTACCAAACGAGCTGTTAGCTTTTTATAAAGGAGACACTGCTCCGATTTGTTCTGTGACTGTCATTTGTACACTAAACTGATTCATTTGTTTAAAGGGTTTTTCTTTTCTAACAAGATCAGTCCGGATTTAAGAATTGTAGCTAATTTATGAACTGTGTTAAAAACAAAGTAGGTTATCAATTCGAGCTGAATGTATGTAATCAGTCATATGTTGTCAGAATTGCCCAGTTTTTGTATAATATACTATATATATAATATATATAATAACGTCTGTGGCAACTATCAAAAGTTTGTAAGTATCACTCCCAGGAAAATATATAACTAGTTGTATGTAGTAGTTTCAATTACTACAACACAAATTTACAAAATGAAGAAATACAAAATATTAAACTGACTTTTAATTTGTCATTTATTTAATTATTATATAAAAAGATAGAAAAAATCTAAGATTTTGACTTTAGGCATAATAATAATATAATGTTAGTTGTACGGGACAGTTATATCTTTTATTCCCTTCTTTGGTATGACAACGTTTGCTCTACTACGAACTACGATCAAGCCCTATGTTACCTCTACAAACATACTATGAACGGCACAAGACTCGAAAGAAATATCTAAGAGTCATACAAATATTTGTTCCGTGTGGAAATCGAACCTTGATAAGGCAATGTTAGTGGTGAGACAACCCCTTGAACCGCAACGCCGCAGGGACAGTCGAAGTGATTTAATGTATGGGCCCGTGTGTGTTGTTGGAGAGATGAATTAATTTTAAATTGGTGGTATAACAATACAGATATTATTTCACATAACACTGAGTCCATTATTATGTACTTACATAGTTAACTTAACTTTGTATACGACTCTCTAGGTACACGACCTGCCGAGGTGGCGAGCGCGGACCGACTGCCTGCCGCCCGGCCTGCGCCGTGATACGGGAAATTATCCGCTTACACATTAGGCCCTTCGTACACAAATTTGCGATACCTGACGATTTTAGTCTCCTGGCGACTTCCGAAGTACAAACTCATAGAGATACGTACATAGATATTTTGTTTATTCCTAGTGTATAATTAAGACTGTAGTGAGTAAGAAGATAATTATGTGTAAACGTTCTTTCTTCGAATTAAGTTATGTAAGTAATGTTAAGTATAATAGGTAGATCACATCGATGTGGAGAGAATAAACGTAGACTTTATACCGTAGAGATGTGGTTCGAACGACTCTTTTGTCGGGCACGTCACGCGCGGCCTGCCGCGTTAAATCGCCGCTACAATAAATGCTAATCACTGCAAGAGTGAGTAGCATTTATTCAAAAAAATATTAAATATTTTTCTGAGGTGGAAAAATATCTTTATTTATTATAACTTCTCTTTTGACATCCTGTACAAGTTAGTGAGGTGCTTGTTCCTATTTGACAATTTTATTAAACAGAAGTTAGTAAGACGAATTTCTATATATCTTAGGACGATCTCTTCGCTTTGGTTACGCAGAAAGTATGCCAAAAGTTTAGTTTGTGGTGTCATTTAGTAATGTGGTATAACCGTGTAAGTCGCTCACCAATAGTGGCTGAGTTTTTGAACAACCCGCGTTTTGCATTTGCTGTATGTACGGATCGTTATCTTTTTTTTATACCACGACCGCGACGGTGGCAAACAGACGTACGGTCCGCCTGATAGTAAGCGGTTACCGTAGCCTATGGGCACCTGCAACAACAGGGGCATCACGAGCGCGTTGCCGACGCTTAAGAAACCTATTCATTCCTTTTTTGAGTCTTCAGTAAATTTACAGTAAATATTACAGTATATCAGACCCCATACTGTAGTCCCTTGGGAAAACCTCGTTAGGGAGTTCATTCCACAACCTGATAGTTCTTGGGAGGAAATTCCTCTGGAACCGCGCGGTACGAGACAATTTCGGTTCCAAGGTGTGGGAATGAACTCCCTGCCGATAGCGAGCGGTACGTTGGTAGAAGGGCATCATCTCAAACAGTTCTTCAGAGCACAACCCATTGTACAGGCGGTAGAACCCACATAGGGAGGCAAAGTCTCTCCTCACACTTAATGGTTCGATACCGCCTGTTAGTATAGGATCGTCGACGATTGGTTCTGTACCTTTCTGTGATATTTCAAACTGTAACCAATTAAAATTATAACAACTATGGCGATTATAAAGAGTGGCCTGAGTTTCTTGCCAAGTTTTTCTCAGAGCTCAACCTTGTCAGTGAACTGGCCGTAGACAAATTTACTGACACCTTTTTTTGGCTTTGTATGACGTTCATAAGTATCATGTAAGATTTGACTTTGACTTTGATTCTCACAGAACGCTTCTGAACCGAGTCAAAAGGCCCAAGCTAGTATCCAGGAGCTCCCGCCCACAGCTGACAACAGTACTCCATATGGGGCCGGACTTGCGATTTATACAAAAGCAGCCGTTGCCCAGGTGTGAAGTACTGCCTTGCTCTGTTTAGCACACCGAGCTTTTTGGACGCCAACTTGGTCTTATCTTCTAAATGTCGTCGGAACTGAACGTCGCTGAAGATGTCGACACCTAGGATCCATATACTAGGTGAGATGGTAAGGGTTGTGCCCTGGAACTGTGGGGCCACAGTGGGCATAGGGCTTTCTTAGCGGTGAACTTGTGTCTTGGTGGGGTTAAATCGGACTAAATTGTCCCGGCCCCAATCGAAGACTCTTGATAGAGTACTCTCGATTACAGACACAAGTTTTTCGTGACTTTCTTCCACAATGGAACGAGGGCTGTTTGCACGGCCTGTATAAGAAGCGTCACCCGTACTGTCGTCTGCATAGCAATGAATACCGCCAATAGACAACATGTCATTGATATGCAGCAAAAATAGTGTCGGGGACAGTACGCAGCCTTGTGGGACGCCGGCGTTAATGTCCATGTTATCTGAGCAGCTCCCGTCGACTACGGTTGTTATGCGTCTGCGGGACAGAAAGCTGACGACCCATGTGCACAATCCCTCGGGCAGTCTGTAAGATAGAAGCTTTGATAGAAGACCACGGTGCCAGACCCGATCGAACGCCTTCACGATATTTAGGCTGTGCTTCGTGCTCTGCAAGATATTACGGACGTAAGTATAACATTAATGTCGAAGATTTGCGTAGTCTTGTATACGAAGGGCTTTATTGCACACACTAACGGTTCTATGGTAAAATCACAGGTGTCTCTTACATCACTAACCTTGACTGGTTACAAGGTTATGCAGTTGAATAATATCCAATATTTATTTAAAATGTTGACGAAGCAATTAAGTGTTCATTTGAAATTCCAAGGGCCTTAGTGCACCCATACGGCTCGAAGGGAAAAGCGCAGCTGACTCTTACATAAGTCACCTTGACTAGCTGCAAGGTAATGTAAAGAAAACAAATTGTCCTATAATTTATTTGATGTTGACCAACCCAATAAGTGTTCATAGGAAATTCCTTGTTTGTTGAAATTGGTAATTTCATTATGTCTGTCTGACTGTATTTTATTGAGGACAAGGTTTTACCCTTGATGATAACAGTTCTGTAATTCAGTTTTAAAATGACATATTAAAGCCTTAAAAAATTCACGAAATTCCCCACTTTTACGTAGAAATGTGTTACGTAAACGGTGGGGAAAGAAAAGTGCAGCTGCCTCTTATATAAGCAAACTTGATAAAAAGCAAGGTAATGTAAACTATGCAATTGATATTTATTATGTTAATGTTGGCTCTTTGTTAGTGAACTTTACACTACTTAGTAATTTTGTTAAGTTCTAATGACATATATTAGCGTCAATCTTAAAATTCGTTAAACTAACTAAAGTTTAACGAATTTTAAGATTGCTTGATCATGAGACGAGTTGACTGTTTACTCAATATTCAATTTCCTCTAAACATCGTGTTATTGTTATCCTCGTAGAACTTTAAAATACTTAAATTGTTATTACTATTCCAAGCTCAGTCAACCAATTCAATGTTCAAATGAAATAGGTAAATACTTTTAATTGGAAACTGAAACTGAAACTGTTTTCCAATATTGTTGTTCAAAATAAGTGTAACGTTGTAATTAAGATCACTTTGTTGATAGTTGTTTATGTCCGTCCGCCTCCGCCTCCGCCTCCTCCTCCGCCTCCTCCTCCGCCTCCGGGACAACTACAATGGTACGTAATCAAGTATTTAAGCCTTTAAGTCGTCAAACCGTCAATTTACTTTATCAAATTGGATTTCTAAGTTCTGCGTTAATTACCGGAGATTCTTGTTAACAATTTAATTGGTTTTAAGAGTTTGTAAGGTGCTCCGAAAAATGTTAAACAGTAAACCGGCTAAGGTTCTATCGCTTAATTTAATTGTAGGCGGAGAAGCCTTTAAAGTAGGTGATTAGTAGGAAGATCGTTGCCTTGCTTTAGTCAGACATGAAGTTGTACAAACAAGATCGCGCATGGAAACAGTGCAGTAGGTTAAGGTCACGTGATCCCGAGTGTGGTGCCCCGCGGTTCGCGCTCTCTTATGGCTTGTCTTAATGATAACATATAAATAAAATATTTTGAGAAACAAAGTTCCTGCATTTGTCTTGTATCCAAATTAGTCTTAAAGCTCTTCTATAAACGAGGTTTTAAAACAACCATCCTGGTAAGAATTGACTGTGGCTTGGCTGTGCCCCTAGTATTGCTAACGTCGATGGTAAGCGGCGGTGTGCCACCTGCTCGTCTGCCATTTCAGGCAATAATATTGAAATGATCCCTACCGCACACCGCTATAGCACCAGTTAAACAGGAACATATTATTATGCTTCCCTTAATGACCGCCACTGTGACGGTAATCTTAATTTTTTGTAATTTTTTTCCATTATTTGTAATTACTGTTAAAACCAATTTTTATGGTCACATGATTGAGCCATATCGAGCGAGACGTTTCATGAATATGCAATAAATCAATTGTACGTATTGTGCTGCAGTTTAAATGGTCGACAATATGTCAGCGTCACACTATAATGTTATTTTCCTTATATATTATACAGTACAAAACTGGTAATATGGTGAATGGAGCGCTGCACGCCTTTATGAACAGCCAGAAGATCTCGCAGAAGGCTCGCCTGGCGGTTCAAAAGGGGGTGTTGGTACCAACACTGATGTACGGAAGTGAAAGCTGGGTATGGCAGAAGAAGCATGAAAGTAGAATAAATGCTGTGGAAATGAGAGCTTTGAGAAGTATGATTGGGGTAAATTTGAGTGATAGAATAAGAAATAGTTTAATAAGGGCACGTTGTGGCTTAAAAATAGATGTTGTGACACGAATAGAGAAAGGAATGTTAAGCTGGTTTGGACATGTAGAGAGAATGAATGAAGGAAGAGTGACAAAACAAATATATGAGGCGAATGTGAAAGGAAACGTTGGAAGGGGTAGACCTAGAAGAACGTACCATGACCAAATAGGTGACGTTCTAAAGAAGGGACAGATCAGGAGTACCCTCAACCGGCGAGAATGCATGAAAAGACTGATGAATGTTGAAGAAGCCAAAGATGTATGTCAGAATCGTAGCAAGTGGAAGGAAATGGTCTCTGCCTACCCCTCTGTTGGGAAAGAGGCGTGATCTATATGTATGTATGTATGTACAAAACTGTCCCGATATACTGACAAATTATAATTAAGTACATTTTTTTAAATCAGTCTTTTGATATCATTGCAATTGCTTTAAAAAAATTAACACTAAAGCAATAAAACTTGTTTACGTCCACACCTCACGACGACCACACCATTGTGCGACAATTGAACTAGCTCTATTTGGAGTACCGTTTTATGATCTCTGAGTGTCAAAAAAAAAGATCTTTTCCGAGTTTGCCAAAGGTTTTCTTTTTGTGAAGTCATGAAATACGCGAATTGATTTGTGTACCTATTAGTCTCTTTATGGCAAACGTTTTTTCATACCCCAAGTAAGTGTGAGTGGTAAGCGTTACCGGGGCCTACACCGCCTATGATGGGGGTGCGCTTGCAGCACGAACGCGTTGACGACCCTAACCTAAACCTAATTCACCCCTTTGTTGAAGAGACCCATTACGTAGTCCCTTGGGAAAACCTAGTTGGGGAGAAATTAATAAAACAGTTCACATAAACTGCCCGGTACTCGTATGAAGAACGAACCTAATTGGCCTGTTTCAATATTGAAGTGAACTTTAAATAAAGTGTGAAGTATTTACAATAAGTTTGCGTTGATATTTTATTAAATGTGGTTATGCGCGGCGCGGCAGTAATTTTGCTAAAAACTAACTAAATGTTACTTAGAGCAATTAAATCAGTTCATAATAGCCATGGAATATAGTTCCCGTCTGGCGCAAGTTAGAGAATAAGTCGATAGCACGATATGCCTCCAATATTGATGCATTTATCGAAGCCTAACTTTGCGCTTTCTAGCACGGAGTCGACAGTACCTCACTGTTCCACATTTAACTGTTCTACGACGCGACTGCTTACATATTGTATATACACAATTGCCAATGTCCTTCTGAACTAATTTCTTTGATCAAGACGGGAGACATTTTAATTCCCTTGTGTGTTCGCAAACACCGAAGGACTCTCTTTTACTTTACTCTGATAGTTCCATGGGATAGTAATGTGATGAGATCAGTGAAGCGAAACCAACGGTGTCCGAGTGTACCGTAGTGTCCGGTGTACGGGGAGAAGAGGGGGAGCATCAATAAAATCTCGACGATAGAACTCAGGGACAGTTGAATGTATCAATAAATAATATACCCAAGCAGATACGAAAATAATAATTTTATTTAACACTCAAAATTGATTGGGATATGATTGTTTCAAAGCGTACTCGTACAAGGAAAATTGAATAGGGAATATCACCGGTCTGTTCCATTTTACGAGCTGCTGTCGCATTACTGGCGAATGACAAGGAGCAAAAATAAATGAGCCACTAGGTAACGTTGTGGCCAAGGAAGATTTAATAAGCTGACTACGAAACTTACCGTTCAGAATTTTAAATAGAAGAAGAGTATATTATGAACTATTATTATTATTAACTTGGAGCTAAACTAGCATATCGCAGTATTAGGAGAGCTGGAGTGTGTCGTTGTAATTTACATGTAAAGCTATGATACGGAGGCAAGCAGCACCACTGTCGCACTGCCGCACTGCAGTATTAGTAATTCGCGCATCACAGCGAAGCTTCGGATATGCACTGCTACGAGCCGTAGCACTGCTACACTCAACGTGCTACGAAATAATTTAGGGGTGTGACAGTCTGCTACGACGAATATAAGGATTACTTATTTGTCACGTTGGAGAATGGAACCCACTACCAGTGGATGAATATAATGCGCGTCGTCAAACGTCGCGTCCTCGATATTTATTTATGAAATAGATGACTCCACAAATAGAGCGGATTTACTATGCAAATCGATTACCCTCGTTCGAGTACATTACACAGCCGGCTATGATCGAATGCTCATATTTGTATTGCAGCTCGTTTGCGGAAAACTCATCTAGGTTCCGTTCGTTTGATTATTTATTTGTTTTGAAAGGGTCGTTTTCTATAGAGCTAGTAATAAAGTGTCGGAGCTCGCGTCAGCTTCAATTGCGTTGCGTTCAGGAAATGTAAACTTTCTTTTCAGTGCATTACTTTTCCAACTTCGGTTCTGAATACTAATGTATAAAGTATGTTACTATTTTATAGTCTAAATAAACTAAGAATTGGATTTTAAGTTCTGGATAGCACGAATAAAATTTATTTAGGACTATAGTTTGTTGGATTGGCGTGCAGTAGCAGGCAAACTTTAGTTACAGCCTATTATACGGTTTAGATATTCTTTTTGTTAGTTAGTGTGCAGGTGCGCGGTGCGGCTCTCCCAGTTCAGTTTAGTTAATAGTTCCCTCAACGTAAACTCATTTAGCGACAACTATGTAATGTGTGGACATTATCAAGTGTTGGATGTGGGTGGACTCACAGATGCCGCGCTTTGGGAACTAAACTCTACTGTGCTGTGTACAAACTGTGCTCATACGAGTACATTACACAATACTAAATACACGTTTGTGTAATGTGACATTTTCAATATATTCTGTCAGATACTTACTTACTGTGCTAGTTTTATAACATTCCGTACATTAAATGATAAAACAAAAATGAAACCTCTATATGGGTTCCTCTATATTTGTTTTGACTGGCCTGTTGGTCTAGTAGTTAGTGACCCTGACTGCTAAGCCGGAGGTCGTGGGTTCGATCCCCACCCAGGACAAATCTTTGTGTGATGAGCATAAAGGTTTGACCTGTGTCTGGGTGTAATTTATCTATAATATGTATATATTTACAAAAAAAATGTATTTACGTAGTATATCAGTTGTTTAGTACCTACCCATAATACAGGCAATTATAATTGCTTAGGTACTTTGGGACTAGATGGCGCTGTATGAATGTGGTAGAATATTATTACATGACTATGTTTTAAGTATTTTACCCGGCTTCCAAAAAGGAGGGTAATGTTTTTCGCGCGTATGTATGTATGTATATACATAATTATGTATGTGGGCATGTCTGTTCCATTGTGACCTTCTGTAGCCTAAACGGCTTGGCTGATTTTAAAGTGTGACGTGTCATTAGATTTGTATTTTTCCCACGAGTGTCATAGGCTATGTGACGTCATCAAAAAACCAATATGGCGGACGTAAACTGTCAAACAAAACGTTTTTTTAGTGCTATCGCAATATGGGTATCAGATGAAAGCTAAATAATAGCCTAATTCAATTATATATGCACTAACCATTGCCCGCGGCTCCACTTGTCTCTTGTAACCTACCTAACCTATCCTACCCTCAACCAACCTACCCTCAGATGAAAGCTAAATAATAGCCTAATTCAATTATATATGCACTAACCATTGCCCGCGGCTCCACTTGTCTCTTGTAACCTAACCTAAGGTGTTGCTATATTCGTATTCTTGACCGAATCTCTATATCTTAGCCTATAGACCTTTTACCAGTGAATTCTTCAAATTCCTTTTCCTTTCCTTTTTTTAAAAAACAACGCCCGCATTAGGGAACAAGCCCTGTGTCGCGGGGAGCTTTACAAACATGAAACTAACGGACACAAAGTATACCCAGACTAGAAACAAATATCTATGAATCACACAAATATTTGTCTCGTGTGAGAATCGAACCCACGTCACCCAACACGGCGATGTAGTGGCGAGGCGACCACTTTAACCACTGCGCCACGGTGACAGTCATTCATTGCTTTAAATTGACTGTAGAAGGCGACTTTTAGGTAGTCGGGTTTTTTGATTTTTTAAATTAATACTTTTCTCGTAATAATTACTTCTATGAGAATTCAATTCGTATTTGACTGTTTTTTATAATTATTCGTTCTACTTTTATTATGTCAACATTTGTGGTATAAAATTAACTTTACGATAAAGCATATTTCACCTACGTCGACATTCATTTGAAAATAGGCGACAGATGTCAGAAACATTTTTGTTAATGTATGCTGCATTCATGATATAAAGCGGGAAGACATAATTAAGTGCATTTAAATATAATATCTTTACATCGAGAAGTGACCGCCGCCGCCGGTGCGCGGCAATGGTCTAGATGGAAACACTCTTGTGTTTGCACTCATTTCAAACTTTTTGTACAATGACGTAAGGCTCATTGCGCTGGTTCTCAAAAATAGTAATGTAGTAATCAAAAAAATATCCCTTTTATGATAAAATCTCCTTTGAGTCGAGTCACAGATCGAATCGTCAAAGCGAATTCTAATGTATTATATAAAAAGTATCAGATATCCGTCACTGGGTTACAGAGTACAGTAACAGTACGGATAGAAACATATGGCTGTAGCCCAAAGTGCGCACGTTTCAAGTAAATTGTGTTGGATTTAAATTTATGAGCGCTGATAGAATGTGTTTCCCGCCGAACCCGAGACGTATGGCGCGAATATAAATAATACTGTTGGGAGAAGGATAGCGAGTGTAACAAAGTGTGACTCATGTCTGGTACTATTAAATGTTATAGGGAATAGTTAATGTCAGCGTTTGTAAGAAGTGTGGGCAGTATGTTATGGTATATCTCAATAATTCAATGTCGGTATCAAAGTTTCAGTGGTCGAGAGAATAATTGACAGACAGCTCGGCGGCGCGGCGGCGCGGTGCGGCGCGGTTACAGCGCGTTATTTGTGTATTTACTGTAGTCAGCATACGTGTCGTCAACGTCGCGTCGGCGCGGGCGTAGGTCCACGGAGTGGGGTCCAATCTGAACCTATCAGTGTTCGTTTAATGGTGTTTATTGTACAGTATAATGTTATCTTAAATTTATAATAATAAACCTGTTTATACAATAACAAAGTACAAAAGCGCTTATACAGCTGTTGCTTGTTTTACTAGAGGGAACCTTACGTTTGTGAATATTAACAAGTTACGAGGATCCAGGATCTTGAACTTGGAACTCTCAGTTTCCATAAATTATAACATATATTAGAATAGATGTTGTCGACACCGACTCACTCCATCAATATTTGCTTGATGCCACGACTTACTTAACTACAAGCGTATCCCCTTTGGGATAGAATTAAAAAAAAAGTAAGGAACACGTACTTGTGTTTTTGATCACATGTACATATAAGGTTCCGAACTGCCTTGGTGGCGCAGTGGGAAGTGTATACGACTGCTGTGCAAGAGGTCCCGGGTTTGATTCCCGGGTCGGGTAAAAATGGAATTGGGCTTTTCTATCATGAAATTCCAGTATTGAGATTTTCCCTGAGTTTGCTAAGCAAATGTGAATGACAATAGGCTCGCCCCCTATTTCATGGGAGCAAACATATATCTTGAAAAACAAAGAACTGTCTATTTAATATTTCAAATCCTGAACCCATCCCTATCAAAAATATAAAAAACAAGATTTTAAGTTCCTATCCCAATACTAATTTGCAAAACGTTAACTTCAACACAAAGATCTTTTCATAAAACGTTTCATCCCCAATTTCACCCTTCCAAAACCATCCTTGTCAAAAATATTGATGAGGGTATTTTTTATTTTGATAGTCTTACCTACCCCAAAACAAATGTATCTATAAGTTAAAAAACAAAGAAGTTTCATACAATCGTTTTTATTCCCATATTTCACCCCCTTAGGGGTTGAATTAAAAAAAAACTTCTTCTTAGTACACCTCTAGACATTAGGACAAACACACCCTCCAAATTTCAAGTCGCTACAACCAGCGGTTTAGGCTGTGCGTTGTCTGTCAGTCAGTCAGTCAGTCAGTCAGTCAGTCAGTCAGTCAGTCAGGACAAAGCCTTTTATAATATGTATGGATTATCGATTAATTCCGTTAATCTTACATTCGATAATGTTCATTACAGCAAGTAAAACAGCGAAGATCTAAACTCGTAACTTAAGTTAATGTACAAATAGTAATATGGATGGGAGCCAAGCACTCGACTCGTCCTTTTTACTGCGAATCTTAGACATTGTAGCGCCTATTAAGGCAACCAACGACGACTATACGGTTTTTGTATTCACATAAAATAAGGTTGATCTCGTAACAATGTCCCGCCTCGCTATTGATAGCGTCTGTGTTGTTTCAGTTCGATATTAAAAGTTACTAAACATTGACAAACTATACGAGGCTTTGATCGAGAAGGGTTTGTTTTACTTAAGTTATTTGATACTAAGCTGTAATTGATAGTGACGAAGAAATTCAAAAGTTTACACTTCTTAAAGCCTAAACATTTTGTCATTAATAAATTAAAAATAGGATATTACTTACAAGCTTTCTGGAAGTATACTTTTGTATGACCAATAATCCGCCTTCGGACTTAAGTCATAAGCAAACGTTTACTCTTAGATACGGAGAAAATATGTCAGAATTCTTCTCGAATTACTAGTTAATAAGTACTATACAAACATGAAAGAAGCAAAGCTGCTGGAGGTCTCACTTTCTAAAACCGCAAGATAGCTATTTCAGATATTCTTTGAAAAATATGCCAATAGTGTCAGTGGTATTGAGTTCTAGACCTTTCAGCCGAGTCGTATGAAATACGACAGTATTATTCGCAAGTCCGGTGCATTTACAATAATTCAAGAACTTGAATAGGAGTCAGATATTCTGTGTACAGTCCCCGGAGATGCCCCGGAGATGCCCCGGAGATGCCCCGGCGATGCCCCTGGAGAGATGCCCAAAGGGAACACGTCGTGAACCTGCGGCATGCTGTTGAGAAAACAACATTGTGTAACAAATGCACTTAGGATTTGTTACACTGACCGTTCTATACTGTATATACCGTGGTGTAGCGACTACTCGCCAGTCGCCACTAACATCGCCGTGTCACGGGATCGATTCTCTCACGAGACAATATTTGTATGATTTATAGGTATCTGTTTCGAGTCTGTGTGTAGTTTGTGTCCGGCGTCCGTATGTGCAAAGTTTGTGTAAAGTTACTCGCGACACCTAATTTGTTACAAAGTCTTTAATATGAACAAAATACAATACTGGCTGACACGTGTGTGACCCAAGGGCACTCATTACTGAACATAAAAAGTTATCTAAAATGTTTTCATCAAAGACGTAGTCTTGTAAGCCAAGTTTCATCAAAATCCATTCATGACGTATTGCTTGAAAGAATAAAAAACATCCAAGGATTAGGATAGGATATTAACTTCGCAGTTTTCGATAAAAATCAGTTAAGAATTATCTTTTAAGATGGATCTTGAAGCTTTGTATTAGCATTCATGGCGCATCAGTGCGCGGGCAGACAATCTTTCAAACATAGCCCGGCAAGGTCTCCGACGTCGACGTGACGACGATTTTATTTTATACATATAGCTTATGATTAGCTCGTGTGATGCGGTAGGGCTTCTGTCATTCACAAGCTCATTATTGAGATATACACCAACATTACTGTTCTATTGCATGTATAATGAAAGGTTCCAAATGCATACAAAATAGGATACATATTTGTTTCTAGGTAAGTATATTAACAAAAAAAGTTATGGCTCACTTTTAAATTCCGTAAAGAAACACACTGTGCTTTACAAATTGCTTTCGAATTATGAGCCATATAATGTTAGACAACCCTAACGACATCATAAGTAGTAGAAAGGTTGCGGTAACTAAGTACGTGTGACGAGGCGGAGCTGTGTCGCGGAGTTTAACTGCAGCTTGCATTCTGCTCAGCGAGCATAATCCCCGTGACCCGGGCTCGGGCCCGGGACCGCGCCACATCATGCATAAAGCTTTCTGTTCTCTTGTTCTCTCACATTTCGCTTTGAAAACAATTAAATAACATAAATACTATATTCTCGTAGATTACAGTATTGAATAATTATATTATTCATATTTCTTACAGTATTTATTAAATATTGGTCGGAAATTTTTTTGAGGTTTTACAAACATACAACTAACAGATACAGTTTTGTTGCTAACCGCGCAAATATTTGTCCTATCCGGAAATCAAGCCTATATACGTGTGTTTAATGTTCGCGTACTATGGCCATTGATCTACGACATTGTCAGTAAATACGTGTGTCTTAGGTTCAAGAATGATTAGGTATTAAAAAAATGTCATATTTGTCATCTCAATATAATCTGTCCTGTAGATTTAGTGCAATTGTGACAAATGTACTGCTAGTCAAACATACATATATTTTAATTTGATATATGGAATCCTTAAAATGTAGTCAACTACGTCCATGAGCGGCGGTAACCACTTACCATCAGGTGGGCCGCTTGCTCGTCTGCCACTACAGGCAATAAAAAATAAAAAAAAACTAATACAGTTTCAAAGATAGAAATCTTTTTGAAGATAAGTCAGAGTTTAAGGCAGGCAGCGCGATCTAGGTCCAGTAATAGGGTCTATTTGGTACCTTTGGGAACGGAACGATAGAATATATCATAATATGATCATCTAAGAGAAAAAATCTCGTCTTTTTAGATGAATGTATGTAAAAGATATGTACATGACTGTGTGTTGGGATTTATTCACAAATCTGAGACCGACAAATAAATATTGATGAACGACTATGGAACTTGTTTATTTAGGTATATATGACCGAAAAAGAAATTCCAAATTAAATAGTGGAAGATAGAAAGTTGAAAGACTTTGAGGAGGGAGGGAGAACTTCCCTGGTTATGAAGGGGGAGACTGTGGAACTCTTTGTTTTCCATTTTGGGATAATATAACTATTAAAAGCCACTCCGCGAGTCATAAGAATAAAGTAGTACTTAAAAACATTTGCACTCATTCATATTCGTATAAACGACGCCCTAATTTAAACAACAACTGCAGAATTTATCCCAACTACAGATTCACCCCTTTAAGTGGGGCTCTGCCGTCGTACAAAAATATACAGCAAGAGGGTTAACTTTATAGTGGATAGTTTTAAGTCATCCAGACCCAGAAAGGATTTAATAAAACGACAAGCGACATTTAAATCCGTCCATTTTGTCGCCGCTACTGGCTGCAATTATTTAATCGCAGTAATTAGTGGGGACACGGTAATTCAAAGCCTCATGATTGCAAGAAGTCAAATGTTCTGCTACGGGACCAAACAATTCATTTGGGAAACGAGGAAATATTATAATAACAGCTGTAAAACGTGGCTCTACCAGTCAGCGAAATGCTCGTGGGAAAATTGGCTGACATCATTTTGCCGGATTACCTGTTACTTTTTTTAAGTTATAACTTTCAGAGTTATTTTGATGCCGGACAAGTCGCTCTGTAGAGTGGTGCGTAATAATTTACTTGAAACGACTACCAACTCTGCTCGTTTTTTCGGCGGGTGAATGGGAATCAGGTCTTTGGTTGAAAGCGAAAGTCTCCTGCTCTTGGAACTTTCATTGACAACATTTCTTTCCGCATTGCCGCAAGTCTCCGCTTGGAAGACTTTAATTTTATTACTCACTGTTGTTCTTGTGGTAAGGTCGTTGATCAGCTTGGTTACCACGGTCTGTTTTGTTTTAGAAGAGCTGGTAGAATTTTGCGGCATGCCAGTTTAAGCGATGTTATTCGCTGGGCGCTTGTCAGTGCGCGTAGGTATACCGTCCCTTTTGGAGCCAAACGACCTAGTGCGTAGCGATGGTAAGTGACCCGACGGTATGACTGTGGAAGATGGGTAAGCCGTTAGTGTGGGATGCTACTTGCATTGAAACTCAAGCGGCATCTCAACTTTCACTGACTGGTATTAAAGTGGGTTCTGCTGCCGATTCTGCAGAGTGCCTCAAGCGGCGTAAATATGAAAGTCTTGGTGAAACTTACATCTTTGAGCCTTTTGGGGTTGAAACTCTTGGATCTTGGGGACCACACGCTCGCAATTTTTTTTTTAAATACCTAGATTTTTGTGTTTTTTTTATGTGTATAATTTGTAAATATTTTATTGAAAAAATGTAAATTTAATTATAACCCTTTTGGTGCTTTTATTCTACCAGTCTGCCTACTCAGCCAGCGACATGTGGGTGTGAGACTTCTGTGTATACACACAACTAGGTACAGGATGTGTTTCGAGCTGTTTTGAGCTGATTGCTGTTCAGTTTATTATGAAAATTTCCAGACAGACTATCAGAGAAAATCCTTAAGCCGTTGTGCTTGAATGGAGACACCCACCCAAGATATCTTACACAATAGCAGTCGTAAACACCCGCAATTTTATACAACCTATCCAATTATATTTCTCAGAGAAAGATGGCCAATTTTGACACCAACATTGATTATCGATTTTGTAGGTAATAAGCCACGAGTTCGAACCTATCACACAATAAATAACGACGCTACAATAATAATATTTTGTTTGACCTGATAAAGGTCCTCGGTCGAGTGCGGGGGCGTTGACTTGTGTATTATCTAACACTTGTATTCTGTAAAGAATTTATTTTGTACGTCGAGTACCATCCAATACTCTGAAGGGCTTTAGGGACGGCTTCGAGGGACTTTGAGTTAATTCAAGATATCATACACGTTGCTAAATATGTAGCTTAAGTGCCCTATTTATAGGTACCTGTGTATGCAATAGGAGCCTTCTATCAATTTTATACAATTAAATTCTAAAACTAATTCTATCAATAAAATTCTATCAATTTATTACCTCATTAGGCTTGGCACCGCCTTCAAACAGATAAGTAATAGGGTATTATACTTTAAACAGGTAGGTAGGTATTTTTTTCTTGGAATTAAATATCTAATTCAGTTTATTTTTCGCTTTTTAGGACTGTTTTGAAGTCGATTTAATTTTTTTTTGTTAAAAATAGTTTATATTATTTAGCATCATTATACGTTCGAAACTGAAAAAAGTTGCTTTAATTTATATAGCTCAAAAATATATTCATACTTATAACATAAAAAAAGACGTAACAATGCTATACACATTGCAACAATTTACCAAAAACAGCAATTACTCTAACAAAGTTCAACGCATTTGAGGCGAATAAAGACGTATTAAGCTATTAGTTAAACAAATTATGTAGACCAGTCAAAAGAATAAAAAAACAAAAGGTTTTTTTGCTATTTAGGTATATTCACCACAAAAGCATCGTAATTTTTTTCCGCATGCGCTAATACCTAATTTATTAATTTCACTTTTACGACACAATAGTTTGAGCTATTTTTGGAATTTAATTTTTTCCTGAATTTGACTATTATCGCTTTATTCGGTTAAGGTAGCGGTATAATTTGGGAGTGTTCAATGTGGTCATCCCTAAGAAGTCAAAGTTAAATAAAACAAATATCTAATCATATCAAGTAATCATCTTACAATACAGAACAGATTCCGGACACTTGTTCTCTTCGTAAAGAAGAGAAATCAATCTTTATGATGAATTCACTAAATTCGCAGTAGACTATAAAAATATTTTAGAACGCCACTTCTAATACGACTTTATGACGCGTTATCGTCGAGATAAAATGATTAAAGCCACCAGGTGTGAGGTGGGGACGACACACAAATATAGATAAACGCTAGATTTCGCACATTTTTTATATTTTTAAAGTGTAGACGTCACATGCGATATATCAAATGTTATCTCAAGGCGCTGCGCGCTGGACTGGTGCCCTAAGGTCCCTGGAGTTGGCACCGAGCCAGCCGGTAGGGTTCCTCACACAAAAATGCGCCACCATCGGAAAAGAAGTACATTAAATATACTACGTGTTTTAATGGAGGTTGTTGAATTATTGTATTATTCTGCCGGTTTGCGGGTTCCGCAGCGCGCCAATATGGCTACTGGTCCAGTTAAATGTTGTTACGTCACTGGAATCAGTTGGTTTTATCCACCACACGAACATAATAATCGCTTGTATAATTCAACTCGCACAGATTTGTGGGGAATGGAGTGTGACGTAATGAAGGACAATCATTGCTTTCTATTTATTCTGTTTCCCAATATTTTTGTAAGAGCTTCAGACATTTTTTCACAAACACAAATTTCTTAGTACTTACACATTTTTATTAACACTTTTGCACATTTACACAATGGAAAACAAGTACAATAATTCTTCAATGGTAGTTATCGAGATGACGCCTACAACAGTGAGCGACACAATCTTGAACCAACAACACATTCGGTGGCAGGAGTGCAAACATTTACGGCACCTTGTATCAATCTGCAGTTAGCTCACCCATACAAGGGGCTAACTAAATGGGAGGTGTGTCGCCTCAAACTTGGTCACAGAAACGTTCTCGGATCACACCTTAAACAATTGTAAATGTTTGAACGACAATCATTAAAATACGTCTGTTTCTCATAGTTTCACTAACGTTGAGTGTTACTGCTACCTTCCTATGGGACGTGATAGTCAAATCGTGATAAGTTCTGCAGAAAAACTAGTAATTTCTGAGATTGTTTTATCCAAACAAATAAACTCTTTAGATTTGTAATATTGGTACAGCTTTGTCCCATTTTATGGGTTATATAACGTGTAGGTATTTTATAGACAAAGTTTTGACAATTGAGCTTGGGATATCAGAACTCCTAAACAATGTTTGATATTAAAATGGGAGTTTGGAAGGTGATAACGTTTTGAAATGAAGAATGTTATGTGAGTGGCGTATGAACATACTCGTAGGGCGCGTGTAGCGTATGACTGTCACCTAGGTATAGAGTCGCAGTTAGTAACACATCGACGAGCCAAGTTATTTATTGTCATTTCCGCAATGGCACAGTGAGATATCGTCTTGCTTACCTTAGTGATTGTGGCGGTAGGTAACACGAGATTGCTTGAAATCTATCCTAAGTAAATATTCATGAAGCATCCCACAAAGATGTGAGAGACTTTCGTTTAAGCGCATTATGATACTATAACGATCTATAATAATGTCAGTGTATCAAATCCGCTTAGCGTTTTCGCCAATAAGATACGTTCGTTTCGTTTGACGTTCCGTCTTTTCCTATCTTTCTATTAAACAAACAAAGCTCTTATATCTTTGAGATTTTTATTTTCATGATTTGATATTCTTTTGTCTGGCAATAAAATATAAAAAAGATAAAATGATGTACAAAAACATGATTATATTAATATCTATTTATTACGTTAAACTTGTTCTCATTTAGGTGATTTACAACAATGAATTTTTTTTTATCATTTCTTAGAGATTTTTTTATAATACTTATGCTTTTTACATATATTTAGTAACAAAAAGAAACTTTAACCTTATTTGTAACATTAGTGGACATCAAGTAACATCAAAACTTACTGAAATATTTAAGGTTGAATTTTTGGAAGTCCACTGAAATGAAACTATTTTATATCCATCCCATATCATTGAGATGATATATATTTACTTTTTGGCAGGAATTCACGGATGTTATGGTGGGTGCGTGCGCTCCGACGAACAGAGGCAAACTGATTCGAAGTGAGGATAGATAGAGATACGGGGGCGCAAGAACGCAATTTTGACGAAGCAATTCTACTAAAACTTACTATCCACCAAAATGATAACTTTTTTCAGGACAAAAGTTGACTGCTTATCAAATGTATAAGAAATAAGATAAACAAACAATATTATATAGTTATATTATAATTTATTGATACAAAAGTCGATTTTTGTCCAAATAATAAATGCAATTGCAAGGTATTATATTTTACGAGCGAAATTGGATTCAAGACAGGTCACCGAAATAATAAAATGTCACTTAATAATTTTTTTTTAATGTAATAGAGGACATTACTCAATTTTTTTTTTTGCCACGGTAGAGAAGTACCTATTTTACAATAAAAAATTATCAAAATCATAAAACCAACACATTGCACTACCGTTCTCAGCACTGCCGTGTATTTTTTTTGCTTGTACAATTCACCCATTTTTGAAAGTTTAATAATATTTTGTTGAGTTTAACACATATTATATTAAAATATTAATTCTTGATTTAAATGTAATATTAATTATAAATTTAATCTATATATAATCTAATAAATAAAAAAAAAATAAAAAATAATAATAATTCTTGAGTACTGTGTGAGGGTAAGGCTGAACAGAGCGATGTATTAAGGATTTGAGTTCATCTCAAATGCTGAGGCAAGCGCTGAAGCGCTCATGAGAGAAGATCGTGTCGTCCTTGTCGCACAAGGACGACACGAAAGGCTAAATGATGCCATTTGTCATAAAAATGAAGCGCGGGGGCGCGCGGCGCGCGGCACGGCGCGGCGTGGAGGCAATGTCTTACATTCAATTAAAAGTCTAACGCTCGACTCCTTGATAGGGTATTTGTTTAAGTAATTTTGCTTGAATGCCGTTTCTGTAGAAAAATAAGGCGTACTCATCACGAACTAAAGCTGTAATTATTTAGATCTTGTATATTGCCACACGCTCGGCAATAGACAAATGAGAAGGATCTTGAAATCACACAAAACTACCGGTCTTACTTAGTCTTTACCTGTATTTTCTTAGTAGGTAGTTCTGAAAGGAAGCTAAATTATGAATTTTGATAATATAATAGGCTGGTGCAGTTAGTGTGTACTGAGTGAAGTGAAGCGGTGCGTGGCGTACAAACTGCACGAAATAAATCTTTAAATGAGTCGGTTCATTTGCTATTCACCTCGGCTCGTTATATTTGCCCCGTGGACAACTTGCTCGTGGTCGCGGTTCTTCTTTAAAACTGAACACAAACGGAAACGCTAAGTACGAGCCTTATCAAGACTTTATAATTGTTACTTTCGACCAAAGTAACACAAACTATATGTTAGTATTGTATTTTGTAGTTACGATAATATACGCATACCGTCAGATGGCTCACTTGCTCGTTTAATTCATTTAATATTAAAAAAACTGACTTAGAACTATTAAATACAATTTCAGTAACTATTTGTGTTTCATCTGAAAATAACCGTGTAATGAGCGGAGTTTTTATAGTTATTTTGTGCGAGCGTCCTGTCAGTTACCATGAATGAGTTTGACACGTGTCGTCGTCTATCAAGTCGATATAAAGACTGAGATAAAAGCTCAGCTGATGCACAAATAGCTTCGCTGCTATATTGTTTGACAACCTCCGTGTGTAAACACTGCATAAGTAATTTTGTTACAAAATTCTTCGCAAACAACTTTTATTCTTTTCCATTAAGTCAATTCATTTGACGTCGTCGGTTACAGAGGCCCGCCGCGCCGCGCGCCGCTTTGTATATGAGCATACAGCGCGATATTACAACATGCTAACAAATATGCAAAAAACAATGATGTTTTAAAATTATATGTTTTTATCTAATTTTATTGTTAGGTACAGTATCATGTAAATCATAATTCAATTCGTTTATTAAAAATGTCAACATGGACCAATTACACACACAATAATGAAATCATATTTTTTTGTGGATTTTTATGAATTATTTTTTGATTAACTATATAAATATATATATTTTTTAATTACTTTTACTTTATATTAATTTTATTAATCATAATTCCATTTGTGACTTCCTAAATGTAATTTTGTTCATTAATAATTTTGATTGTTTTTTTTTAAGTTTGATTTTTGTTTATATTTACTAATTTGTATATAAAACTATCAATTTACTTGAAAGTATTATTTTCTTTTTTTAACTTATTATTATGGTTATAATATCGTTATAATAATTTTAATTTTTCATATTCATTGCTCAAAATCATACATGTGGTGTTAATCTATAATTGATTAGTACATTTAACTTTATGGCTGTACATGTTTACACTTTAATATTAAAATGTATCAATGTAACTAATTGTTGGTTAACCAAATAAATAAAACATGTTCAATGTTAGAAATCATTAATGATGGTGTTGATTGTGAATTACTTGACAGAGCTTATCGCTATACGTTCAATGGTGATCTCTTTCACGATCGCAAATAATGCAGAACGCATGAACAGCGGCAATACTACAAGTACCTTGAGAAGTACCAAGTACGAGTGCGACTGATCTCTGAGCCCTACTTCGATTGTCAACGCAGTGACAATCAGTCGTCGGTGTAATATTGAGTGTAAGGATTACTCTGTTTTTACCCGACTGCCAAAAAGGAGGGTAGTTTTTTTCCCGCGTATGTATGTATGTGGGCATTTCTGTTCCATTGTGAACTTCTGTAGCCTAAACGGCTTGGCTAATTTTAAAATGTGAGGTGTCATAAGATTTATAATTTTCCCCCGAGTGTCATAGGCTATGTGACATCAACAAAAAACCAATATGGCTGACGTAAATTGTCAAAACAGACTTTTTTAGTGCTATCACAATATGGGTATCAAAATTAAATGAAAGCTAATTAATAGCCTAATTCAATTATACATGCACTAACTATTGCCCGCGGGTCCACTTGTCTCATGTAACCTAAATAGCTTGACCGATTTGGAAGTGCAAGGTGTTGATTCGTATTCATCCCCGAATCTCTATAGCTATACTGAGTGTATTTGTTTGTAGGCTATATAACATCATGTTTCGCTGCCATCGTCGTTTATTTAGCCATTGCTCAGTTAAGTAAAATAGTTAAACGATTTTGATAAAACATATATAAGAATGAAAGCTAGAAAACGTGCTTTCAAATAAAATAAATAAAAAAGTTAATTTAAAAACCTGACTGCCTAAAAAGGACTAAAAAGATGGAAATAAGTCACATTCATAATTAAATACCTAAATAGCGCTATCGAAAATCACAAATTAATAATATACATAATAATTAATAATATTAACTGACGAAGGCTAGTTTTTGGCAAGACAAAGCGACAAGGCGACTGCCTGTCGGGTTTTTTGTTTTTTTAAATAAACACTTGTATCCTATAGCATTATAGAATGTGGACGTAAGCGGTTCAGGTCATGCTTTTTTATTTTTGACATTTTGGGCCAACTCTTAATGAATTTACGTAAAGAGTAATTATATTTTTAAATAAATTAAATTTACAAATTAAATGTTGTTTTTACTTTAGTTTTTACCTTAAGCGCTTATTTATTTATATTTAGTAATCCAAGTGTCTTTTGGGTCAAGCGACCGTCGTCTGCGACTACTGAACACAAGGCTTGCTCGGGCTCAGTCCCCAAGGGCAGATATTTTTGCACCACAGGGCATGTATCTATGTATTATGTTGTTTGCTTGTTTCTTGTTCAAATCTGTCAGCAGGTTGTAGTCATTTTAGACTGTTTTTATGTTCATTCGTATAACTGGACGTCATCACGCATCAAGGACATTATACTTTAATATCTGACAATAGTTTCCAACTCTTCACACTTTGGGTAGATTCAGGTTGTTACATATTTAAACTTTAATTCTAGTTTATTATATATTTGTTTAGTTTTAATATTTTTTATAAAACCCGCTCAGCTCTCTAGATAGATGAGCACCTACACCAGTGAGACATTAATGTGTAGATGACGATAAGATATTGTTCTCTCTACTTTGTCTTACCTTCAACGACTAACTATTACAGGATTTACAGGCTCTTATTACCTTATTATTTCCTTAAATAAATTTAACGTTAAGAATAAAGGGTTGTAGATTGTGTGTTTTATCCAATAGACTTAAATTTTTACTGGTTTCATAGCTTATAAAACAAAATACGTTTAAATGATTAGTTCATTGTCCAACTGCCTGTAAACTTTGAATATTTTTTTATTTGAATATTCGTTCGTGGTGCGGGTCCCAACTCATCATCTGGAAACGTTCCTCAAAGAAGAGTTTTGGCCGAAAGGTGTTATTTATCGTCGTTTTCTTTCGCGGCAGATTATCTAATACAGTGCAGCGTAACCCGACGCCATTGTATGTATGTTTAGAATAAGGTATTTATAACTATGGAATGTAAAAAAAAATCCGAAATAAATGAATTATTATTATTATTATATTTGCACGTGAATCTAAACCTACAAATACTTTCAATTGACGGTAGCAACTGACTTACCGAATTTCAGTGAAATATTTAATCAAGTGTTTCCCCACTTGAGAACAGTTTATAAATACGGGCTTTAATATATCGCCTAGGTCGGTGAATGTTTGTCTTGATTATAATACGTACGTTGGAATTACTACAAGTGTACATAGACCACTATGGGACCACCATAATAGTAAAAGCGGTCGTAGGAATTTAGTTGTGTGTCGTGGTGACACGCAACCACACTGTGTTGGTTACCCGTTGATGGTGACAAGTGGTCTACCATCAGGTCAGTGACCACGCACAGCACGTTCACGAACTAATACCATTAGTTATATACTAAACGGTTATTACCTTTTGATATCAAAAGTTGTTATTTGTATCACAAGACGAATTCGGTTAGAACTTAGTGTTTATTAAAGACGGCTCTTGTAACCCCCAACCAAAATGTAAAATCACTGAATACAGTATACTTGGACACAATCACCAACAATCAATCAATTTTGGAGCACAAATACACTGTTCTACGATGTACGGAGCTAATCTAATAGCTGTCTGACTAGGCATGCACTCATTGGTGCTGCATGCTACGTGGTTCTCTGGCGCGGCGCGTCACAATTGACAACTCAGCAGTGAGCACTCTTGTCGGTTTAAGGTTTCTTTGAGAATATTGATGGAATTACAAAATAGGTATTAAATAAATTTACATAATCATTTGAGCTTTAGTTTATATTCAGCATAGTGATAAAATAGCAGCAACGTTCACAATATGTCGCAAGTTTTGTGTACTCACCTCCACGACTGAACACTGCCGCCCATAATACAAGCTTTGCTTAGTATGGGAAGCAGTATCAGTATCTGTTGTGTCTCACTTTTATACCGGACTCTTTATCTCAAATGTATTACTGTGTAACTGTTCTTTGTGGCAATAAACTTATTAAACTTAATAAAACATAGAAAATAAATACAAGTCAATTATAATTATAGCGAACATATTGGACAAGTGTTAGGTTACTCTAACTTCTATTTTATTTAACTTTAAGTTGTAAGGAGAGGCGCAGTTTTGATGACCACATCATCAAATAAATATTGCCACACAAATAAATTTTGATTCGTTTTATTTCATTCTTTATCATCAAGTCAGCCCACTGCTGGACATAAGCCTCACAAAATGGTATAACTTCTTTTTGCTATAAAACTTTTATTATTAATTCTTAATATATTTTGCTTTGATATGTATTCTACAGTGTTTTAACACACAAGTAACGTGGAATCAACACCATCCATCTTTCTTACTGTGAACTGTCACATGAGTAGTCATCAGTCATAGAGAGTGTTGAGTTTAGTCAGATGTGTCCTCACCAAAACATGTCGGTATCTGCTGTTTTATATGTATAACACAGCGTCGTTATTATGTCAACCGATACTCACGAAGGTAACAGTAATATGTTGGATAATGTTGCCCATGTTTTAGCGGCTTATTCCCACCCGCTCCACGATTTTGTTCCCAAGCGCTCCATAACTAAAATTAAATATTATTATTATTTTGTAAAATGTTCCCAAGGGCTCCAAAAACTTATGCTAATTTATTTCTTCGAAACTTCTGTTTTAGCTATTGGAGAATAAATAGCTAATGACATTCTTAGATCTAACTATTCCTATACAAAAACACGTTGATTCATTGCTTCGTTGCAAGATATGTACCTAAAGGACTGTATACCTATTTGTACAAACACGTGTTTAAAGCGTTTATAAAAATATCTATGAGTAGTGTATAATGTATGTATCTATGTGTAGTGTTGTATTAGATAAATATTGCAAAAACAAAGAGTCAAGAAATCCTGTGTACTGTGAGTAACACCGCCATAAAACTTCAGCTATATTATATTACTTGCAAATAGAAAAGGTATTCCTATTCTTGAGATGATATTAATTACAACAAACTTCTTATGAGCAACTATAATGTCGTAGGACTTATGGCACATATATGTACACACATACATGCGTCATATTGTAAACGACACAACAACGAAATACGAGACCAAACTTTCTGTCGTTCGTTCTGTACTTTCTCCAAACTAGCTCACATATCAGTCCAAAACTACAAGCAGATTAATATTGGTAGCTTCACTAAATTATTTTTTATGTTCGCGGAAAATGTGCTTTATTACTTGCAGTCAACGTTCAAATTCACTTGAGGACAATGTCAAGTGCTCGCTTTTAGATTATTTGGAAGTTTGGCGAAGTTGTTTGAGCAGTTGAATATTGAGCAGACAGAAGGGCTGGGTATAAATGAGAACGAATTTAAGCTGTTAATTGCATCGCAAATAAACTTACCTACAGACAGCTAAATACGAGTAGCTCCCCTAGTCGCAATCCCGTCCGAAAAATATCATCTTGGGAATTAAAAGTCATATACTCATATCCGAATCTTATTTCGTCTCCACACAGATTCACCACACTGAAATTTCGGGTTTTCATTCAATCAAAGAGATAGACATCTTCAATTTTTTTGTTTTTTAAATCCTAATTCAATGTATCAGTTAGCCAGAGCACTAGAAGCGCGCCAACTGACGCGTACAGAGAATGTGTGGTATGCAAGGGGAGGCGCGGGGAGGCGTGTGGCGCCGGTATCAATAAACCTCACAACCACCTAATTAGTTGTAAATAATCGATTAACTCGACGGACCATTTCCACCAGCTTACTCACACGCTCTTTAACATCATCATCGTCAGCAACCTATTAATGCCCCACTGCTGGGCTTGGGTGTTCTCTCCTCTATCATATATACCTACATATTTTAATCTCAAAATAAATATATTGATTTGTCGCTTCTAAGTACGTGTCATCATCATCATCTCGGCCCAAATGACGTCCACTGCTAATCATATTTGAACGGTTGAATAGCAAGTAAATGGCAAATGTTCTATTCAAATAAATGAAATACGTAGGTAATAGGTGTTCTACACGGTTATAAACTTGCGTCTCAACAGTGACCTAGCTTGGTTGCCATCCGCGTAGTTTGTATGAAATTTGGTTTACAACAGCCGGCTACACGGTTGGAATCCACCAAGGGCACCTCTGTGGAGGGCAGTTTTCCAACAATGTAGCACAGCTTTAAAAGGCTTCTCCGAGACAGGCGAGTGTGATAACGTGGTGTTTGTAAGGATGGATAAATGTTAATCCGGGATTATAGGCTTTACAGTAATGGGTATCTGATTGATTGCTACAAGTCGGTTTAAGTGAAGTACTCAATTGTTTTCTAATAAATACAAGCCAGAGCTTGTAACGTCTTGATATTTCAAGTTTAAGTTTGTTCCGAAGCAATAATTCAACTCATCAATTTAATAAATAGGCTTCTAACCTATTTATTTAGCAGAATATTAGCCTAAAATACACGTAGACTTCGAAATAGTAACTGTGACTTAGAAAAGTTTCTCCCTTATTTATAGACGACATAAAGCTAGACTCGGATAGTCCACGATCAGTTTGAAGATAGAATGAACCTTTGGTAGTTTACCATTTAAGTATATTATTTGAGTTTAAATCCATAAAACATGACGGAAAGTGTTGACAAAGGAGTAGGTACGAGTACGAGTACTAGTGAGTTATACGAGTATGGCGTCAATAACATTATTGTTAGGGCCGCCTTTTACAACAGAACGTTTAGCTTGAACACGAACCCTTAATAACACTTAATACAACGCTAACTTAGCTCGCCACGACCATTAGTCCCCATACCCTGACATTGACAACAATATGCAGAGTTTATTGCACTTTAAACTTACACCATGTAGAAATAAAGTCAGAAATATTTGCACCTGAATTATTTTAGCAATAACCACTCTGTGCTTGTCTTTATTAATCAATGTAGCTACATTATTGTATTAAGATAAAAATGTTCTTATTTATGGATTTTTAAGTCCGAAATAAAACTTATTTTATTTTATTTATGCTTTTTATCCCAATGTTGAAAGAGAGAAGGGTTATGTTTTCAAAGTGACGTACTCGTAGTAGATATTCAAAGTAGCAGATGTAGGAAATCTGCTCAATTTTTCGTTCAATCTTCAGATGTAAATTTACTGAGATATCATTTGAATAATGTGTCACACATAAGCTGGCTACCTACCAAAGTGTAGGTATTCCTACTACATAAGCATCTGTCTGCGGTAGGGTTCTGTGATAAACTCGTTGTAACATTAGTGTAAAGTGTCGTTAAAATCAATACAGTACTTTTCGCAAGAGCAAGTAACGTCTGTAGATAAACATCATTTTCTTGTCAATTTTTTACATTTATTAGAAGTAGGATCTTGGTATGTTACTAATTAATAATGTCCATTGTTCAGTTTTACTTCGTGTTAAACATAGCGGTGTCGATTCCGTCGCGAACACCAAAGAGTTTATTATTTCAACATTGTTATGTAATTAATCAATTATTCTAATAATCGATTTTCGTTCCTAACTCTGATAACAAATTGATTTTAAGCTCGAATGCGTTTGAAAACTAAATCAAAACCGGAATGAAGACTGCCTGCAACAGCTGCACCCATGTGTATGTTATAAGACTCGTACATACAATGCACAACTGGGTCAAAACCAAACTTAGTCAGGCGTGCACTCCGCCCTGCCTCTCCTATAGCCTAAAATTATTCAAAATGCAACACGAAGACAACGCAAACACTGGTGTTACGTTTTATGTTTTATTAAATGTTATGCAACAAACTCGTTCATCGGTTTACATTAGACATTGATTTTATTTATTTGTGTTTAAAATTCATTAAATTCATGCTAGTGGAATTGCAGATAAAAGCTAGTTTAGTAGCTTTAAATCGAGAGGAAGCCGTCAGAAATACAATAAAATGGTACCGATTGCAGAAATTCCAAAGCCATCGGAGCCCAGGATGCAGCTGGCGTTAATATTGGATATATATCTCATTCCAGGCTCATTCCTCGGCCACTGTCACGAGTATGGCGAGCTGCGAGCGTGTCCCGCGCGCCGTCGACCCTGAGCGCTTCAAGTGCCCGCGGCGCGGCTTTACGCCGGTATGCACTCGCCTTTATTCGAACTCTGGAGTGGTATATGTACTTCTTTGTTGTCACTTTAAGTGTTCCGCACTTGGTGCATACAAGTTTCTAGTGTAGCGTACCAAGTTTGTACTGATCATTTCTTTTTATAGAAATACTAATATTTACTCGCGTTTTCACTCGTGTAAGTACCCATGTAGTAGGGGTACGTAATATTGGGATAAATTACGTGTTATTACAATATACGTACAATTATCATAATCATAATCTTTATTGCTTTAAATAGGGTACATATAGGTGTTACATTAAAGGTAAGAATATTAGCTCTAGCCCATCCAGCCATCTTAGATAGCATGCAAATATAATAAAATAAAATAAAATTTAAACTGAATAAGAAATAAATTGTAATAAATTGAATTAAATTGAATTGAATTAAATTAAGTTGAATTGAATTAAATTAAATTAACAATAATGTTATTTGCTATCAAATTCACTGTAAGGTTTCATCATTAATCCATTTCCCTCAACCGGCGAGAATGCATGAAAAGACTGATGAATGTTGAAGAAGCCAAAGATGTATGTCAGTAATCAATATGTTCATCCAAAGAATATGTCAGAATCGTAGAGATCGGATAGTAATTTCCGTATTAATATGTCCTCATTAATTTCCATATTTAATATAAGTAGGTGTTTAGTTAGGTTTGTATTCTGAAATATCTTAGTGTCAATATTTTGTTAATATGTTACATTAAGGTTTACTGGACAATCCAATTATGCATTCTTCTTATCGTGTCGTGTCGACAGCAAATCGTTTAAATTGTGTCAGCCCAAAATTGGGCCGCTGCTACTGCACGTGCACCACATGCATTTATTTATATATCCAGGTAAAGCAATAAAATTTTTAATTCAATTTAACTATAAAGTTTCAGTGACGCAGAAGTAATTTCGCAATCCAATCTTTGTGTTTTAAAAGTAGTGAAAGCCTTTCATTAAATATTTAAAGTTTTAAAACGCTTGCGAAAATATTGAACCGTAAAAAAACTGGACGGATTTGAATCGTAAAAAACTAGACGGGTTTGCACCGTAATATTTGCTGTGCAGGTTTTAACATTTAGCACATTTCAATATTGGTGTTGGTTGCATTTCACATTACACCTACTCGTACTCGTACTCGTGTAAACTTGTACGGTATTAAACTTGTCTAGATAGGTACATTGGGTTTGTAAATATTTTGTATTTTGTGTGAACATAAGTGACTACTGTAAGTAGTTTTAAGTTATTCAAATAATTTATAATTCGGTATTATAATACTTTTCAATATTTCTCATGCAAGTTAAAAATATGAATCATTGATCAAGCTGTAAATAACCAGGGCCGTAATCACTTGCAAGCAGTGCATGGTGTTGTTGTGAGGCTAGACACGTCTCGAACACATTTTTCATCTCATTCCTTTTATATAGTTTATCCTGGATCAACGAACTCGGCTATGAAATCTATTGTTCGTTCGCACCCTTATTTATTTTGTGTAAGCTACTCAGTTTATGTCACATTGTTTTCGAATTTAACTGTTGCCGGATATAGATCAACAAAATTATTTAAATTACAAAAAATTTGCCTGCCTTATAAACTTAAAAGTAAGAAACCAACCTAAAAGTGTAAAATACTTGTACATAGCGACCATAATACGAGTATATATATGTAATAGACGGCACAACCAACATTTTAGATCGGCTTCATATTCGTTTACCTTATTTAACTCTAACTCACTTAGAGTCTGGTTGCCGCCATATTGAATTATGATTACCGTCATGTCTTTAATGACATTCGCGCCACTAAAACAAATGGACTGACGTATAATTAAACAAATTCGGCCCTGTTGTGCCACAAAGGAACAAACATACTAATATGTATAGGCTGGTGACACACAATACCCTCCTAGCTCGCGCAGTCGGGTAAAAATGCAAAGATGAAAAGTAAAGTTTTCTTACATACTCGTCTTTATTACTTATCTAACAATACCACGTATAAGATGGCGTGATGAAAAATAAATATATGACAGAGACTAGACGTATATGCTACTCATTGTAAAACTTGGAAATTATGCCCAGCATAGAGATAACGTAACAGTAACTGCATTAGCAATATCATACAAATAACTAGTAACACTGTAACATACAAGAAATTGCTATAAGCCAAACAATATGGAATAAAATTGGGCCATTTTCGGCGTTGATATTTGGCAACGCTACCACAGTCCCATAGGGACACATGCAGTTCAGCAAGATTTATATTCAACCATTAATTCATGTAGCATTCATGCACAGCCTTTCCGCACATTTGCACTATAACGCTAGTAACCTCATTTCTTTTAAGATTTAGTACAAAACTTCGAGTACGTACGTAAAACGAAATTGTAGCATGTTTCCGTTGTCACCGCAGAGGGATTTACTTCTGTCTCTTTTTAAATGGCGAGCTTCAATATTTTAGGTTAGGTCGTCTGTCGGAAATAGGGTTTAATTATTATTGATATCAAATACCTAGTTATGAAGGCTTTAATCTATTATTATTATTATTATTCGTAGAAATTGCAAGTATCGTACTAGTTTAATTGAGTGTGAAAACTGGACTAAGATTGTGTCTTTTGGCGAACAAAATCTGTATACTTTGCTATTTGGTATTTAAACATTACGTCTATAAAACTTCTTTGGCTTAGTAAGTAGAAGGTAGAAATTAGATCCTTATAATGAAATTGTCAGTAAGCAAAGTGATCCCGTCACTGTCCTGTACGCAAGCCCCAGAGCGCTATTGAAAATCGAACGTTGTACTTGCATAGAGCTGTTTACATGCTAACCAATTTAGCGCACCGCAACCTAACGGCTATAGCCCACACGTCACACACACATGGCCAACACATGCAATTAAGCAGGCGACACCTTGTGCCTACCCTTGCTGTTGCCAAGATCGCCGTACGAAGCTTTTACGTTATGTTACACATCAGATAATTGACTACATACTTTATCATCGTATTCACATTGTGCGCTATTATGTGGTCAATATTAATATTTGAAAACAATACCTACTCGTTTAAAACTAGAACCACCTTTTTTGAATGCGATTAAAAATTATGAAAAACGGATTCTAGTCAAATGACACTAAAATGTCAAAAGCATTGCGTTGCGTTGCGTTGCAGGATCACATTGTATATAAGTTAGGAGATAAGTTCCTTGATATAATATGATAGATATATCGATTACAGACACAACGATATTTCGTAGCTTGTCAAGTTAGCTCTCAAACAATCTCGTTCGCAATATGTCAGTTCTAATTCTGAACATCTGTTCAAAGGTCGATGTTATCCCGTAGCCATCAAGGCGATGCAGACCAAAACTATCTCTGTCCAAAGCCGTGTCTTACCCTGACCCCGTCTCAATATTGCCTAAGTAGAACATAACCTTTATTAAAAAGCACAATTCCAAGCGTTATTTGCGTAGTAAACTTCACAGAAGGCTGTCACTGCATTTTCGCCGTCAAGTGCATTTGTTGGTTAACGGTCGTAAATTTGATTCGTGCACTGTTTATTAAAACTAAAGTGTTGTACTCATTTTAAGGTTTAAGTACCGAGCACAAAACAAAGTTCATTAATTAAAGCCGCATAGCGTTCATGGATTATGTTTGAGAGAATTTTTTTTCCAGATTTTCTTCTTGTTCTTGAGTACGGAATTAGTTTAAAAAGTACCCTCTTATTATTACAAATTTGGTTCAGTGTAATAAACTTGGTATCAAAGTTCTAGCGATAGAAAGTAATCCCTCGAGGTGAAAATTAAACTAACTATGGTTTTCTCGAACACAAATAAAATTGTAATTATATAGCGAGATTTTCTCAATTTGGCCCCAGCGAGCTCCTGACATTAATTAGGAAGGAAATAGTTTTGATATGCAAAATACGGAGACCTAGAACTAAGAAGGGCACGTGGTAGCCTCGCGCTCGCCTAGCCACAGAATAACAATAAATATTGAGTCTTTACAAGGCGCACGAGTTTAATTTCCTTGAATATGTTTTTAACTATATGAAAACAATTTAATATTCTCAGTTAAAATGACACGAGGAGAAATCCAATAAGTACGACGAAAGCTCAAAGTAAACTAGGATATCGTGATGTTAGTTAGCAGAACGGCGCATTCGGGAGGTCTCGATTTTCCAGATGACGCAAAGCCGGTTTCGTAATGGCGGATTACAAGTTGCCGCTTTTAAATAAGTAGCTACTCTTTTGGTCCCCGTCCAATTTTTAGTGAAGACAGATATTCCTTTTATGTATTAGGTTCGTTAACTAGTTAATATGTATAACGTAACGTATAAGCTTTATACGTGTTGTTGTCCCGCTCTAACACAGATCTCTTACTTCACTAACTTAAGGTATGTTTTTGCTAACTTTTAATAAATGGTAATCATTTTTGTCTGATGTTCCATCTCAACTCAAGTTGGAAGTTACGCAAGTCTTGATCCATCACCATTCACAAAATGCTGCAATCATCATAGAAGAACAACAGAATTTTCCTGAAAAGATTTAACTCCAAATTTTAAAATTCATAGTTGAGAAACTTTGTAAAATAGGATCCGGGGAAAGCGTGAATGAGAATGACAAATTTATTGTAACTGCCGGTTGTGCGCTGGCTGAGCGCCGGCAGACCGGCCCGGCTCCGGTTTACTCCAGATGGGTAACGAATACGCCGCGTCATCCGTAACTTCCGAATGCACCCTCTGTTAAATAGACATTGGCTTTTGAAAACAGCAATTTCATTTATAACAGAAAGTCGATCATTTACTTGTCTCCATGACAACAGCAAACGGCGAATGAGTCTGCGGCCGCTGGGACTTGCCCGCCGGAAACTTACAAGTCTTGTAGTAATTGCCACATTAAATATTCTAGAGGCAGTTGAAACTGGCGCATTGTAGTCAATACACATTAATCGCAAATAGTACAATACATTGTTTCATTTGATTAAGATAATGTTTGAGGCAGTTAAAAAGGTGCAAATTAACTCCGTGCGGCTTACAATCTTATTCGCTTGAGGGTGGAAGGTGGAGCGAACAATGCAAAATGAGAAAAAAATCATTATCCCGGCGACCCGATACTCATCAAGCCATTAGAAAAGTTGAAAACGGTTGGGTAAGCTAGAAAAAGTAATTGTTTCTAGAAAAACGGCGTTGAGTTTCAAATGAATGAGAAATGCAATCAGTGCTCGTAGTATTTCGATTGTGAATTCTTGTAAATCAAAAGAGTAACAGTAACTGGAACTGTCAAGAATGTTTGTGAACCTATCACATTGTTTAGTTCAACTTATTATCAGTTAGCTGTTTCTAGGAACGATTGGATGTTAAATTGGTATCATTTTAATTTATTTGAATGACGATATGAGACGTGCGTGAATAGCATTTTGCATAAATTCAAGACGAATGATACTGAGTATTAATGATACAAACTTTGTATTTGCCATAACGTCTTGACGTACCTACATATAAAATTCACTTATTCATCAAACAATAGATCACAATATCGTCACGTTGGACAAATATTATTTAATCTGTCGTATATTTGTCACAACAAAGGTTAGCTGCTCGTATTTTCTCTTGTGTCTGTGGATCGGAGACTGCTCGGTGACCGTGACACAATATTTCGCTCATATATCAAGTCGATCTTCGTAATTAAATAACATTTAGTCGAGGAGCGGTGGCACATAGAACTAGACAGTAACAGGAAGTCTGTAATGAATGTCAGACGGGACTTTGAATGTATTGCAATATTCTCGAAATATATCTTGCGTGCGTACACCGGATCTATAATTAAAGTACCCGATAAATATAGGGACCATTTATTTTGTTCCAAATGTCTCACTAAGAGTTGCGTGTGCGGCTTTCTTGTTATCTATTTTTATTGATAGTGTTTACTATTCCTGCTTTAGTTTACACTAGCCATTGCCCGCAGCTTCTCTCCCGTGCATCTTTGCTTGGCCACATTTGGAGCTGAGTGCTCATACGATGTAAAGTGATGTAATATAGCCTACCTCAGTAAATGGGCTATTAATACGAACCAGTACTTTCCGAGATTAGCGCGTGCAACCCAAAAAAACTCTTCATCTAATATAAGTATAGATTATATTACTTCATTTATAATATAAGTATAGATTATATTAAGTACTTCACTTAGATTACTTGCATTTATACTTTATTTTTATTATTATACAATATTATACATCTTCTGAATGGTTCTTGGTCAAAAATTTGAGAAACATTATAAAGTCTGTAGATATTGCAAATTAATGATGATGCCAAGATGCGTAAAGCATGATAAATTGTTTAAAGTAGCAGCAATAAAAAGTTTGACCATAAAGTCCAATATTCCATATTAAGACTACAATTTAAAAGTTTATTTTTAACATAATACATAGACAGGACTTATACTTAATAATATTTAACTTGATGATTATTTTTATTATTATGTAGGTAAGTACTGTACTAAAGGTTTACAACACCTTCTATTGGAATAAAGCTCCAGTAGTAACTTTGAGTACGGCGACATGCCATTCAAGATTTTAGCTTTTAGTTACGTGTTTGTTGACCACAACCTTCTTCATCATCGTCGTCAGCCCAAAGACGACGTCAACTCACAACTCACAACTGCTGTACATAGGCCTCACATAATTTCCGGCCCAGCGAGCGACCACGTGCCGCTTGCAAGCATCGACCTCCCTTTTGGTCGTCGGTCCATAATAATCTGGTGTATACCACAACTCTGCTTGCACTTAAATATCAGTATTGCTGTTCAGTTATTTTAAGTAACAGAATCTTCGACTCAACATTTTTATTTAAATGTTAAATGTATATGAGACGAGTACGATATTAGTTTTAATAGTAATCTTATTTATAAATTGAACGTACAAATAATATGATGAGACGTTTTAGCAAGCTATAACTTAGCGTGTGACTAAATATCCGCACCCATCGCGGTTTGCCGCATACCAGCGCATTGCAATGCAAGAGTTCTGAATTATATATTAAAAGGCTAGGAGTAGCGGGGCTCGTTGTTATGATCTCGAACACAAAACAACCGCCGGGCGGCGCCGCCGTCGTCGCCACACTTCACCGTCCACTTTGCTTATTTCTTATATCGAAAACAAAGGTGCCATTTCATGTTGATTTACAAGCTCCTTTTCCTTATTTGCCAGTTCACTACCCAATATAACCTAACATTTATCATACATAAGTGCATTGTCGTTATCCTTAACCAAATGAGTTACATTTAGAAGATGCAATGTTTCGGTCAATATGTTTGATCCTATCTTCTTGCAAGAAATTATGCTATATTGTCTTTACTCGCTGCATACTTTAAACTCGATAGTGAGAGATAAATGTGAGCTTTACTAAAACTCTTAAAAGTTTTTCTAAAGAGACTTGCTGTGCAGGTAACGTTTTATTTAAATTAAAAATATTTTTCACTCATAAGTAAGAAAAATACCACACAAACAGAGGGCACCTAATGATGTATAATTAATTTTGGAACAAGCACAATCTGCTACTACACTTTGACTTAAAAAATAAACGAGTAAAAGTGAAAGAGAACCAATTATATCACAAGAGTCAGAGCAAATTGAATATTAGAGCTACTTTACTTTCATTGTATCCTCAGACCGACAGACTACAGACTCATGACTTTAATTGTCAGTTGTTTATAATGCTGCCACTTGGAAATATTTATTTAAAGGCTGACATAAAGGTATATACAATAATTATATGATCGTCCTTTGGCGGGTGGTAGCTGGATGCAGGTGCTATGTCCAGCAGTGGACGTCATTGGGCTGATAATCATATAATGTTCTTTAATCGTTTATCCAAGTGGAGTGCAATACGGTGTGCACTACTAAGTCAAATTGTAATTTTAAGGTTTCAGTAACCTAGATAACCTACAAAGTGCTTTAAATGACATTATAAGTTGTAATTATCTTTTAATTCAAGAATATAATTACGATACGAAAATATACCTGATTTGTTGTGATGTAAATGCCCATAGGTAAGTATATAGCATATTTTAATTTATAAAAAGGAATAAATGGTATTTGACTCCGACTGGATGTAACACTAGTGCTTTACTCACAAAGGTACTATGTTTAGCTTTATCCATAACGAGTTTTCAGTTTCTGTAAAATCTTTCTGGTATTTGAACTCGATATGAATACAAAGGTGAAAGTTTTCTCGAAATAACAAAATAATTCAGCACAGAGGAATATACAATTTATATATTTCTTTGTGAACGACGTATTTATGTTAATTTTCATTTACTTTGGAAACAGTTTAAATGGAAACTTATCTTTTATCTTAGAGGAACATCGGGTATATTTACAGAGAAATAAGTAATATAAGGAAATATAATAATCTTTCTATGTTTAATACATTCTTTGCAAAAGTTTGAAACGCCAGACTTTGGTAATCGAATTATAAACCTACGCAGCTGTATACATGCACGTATTGTCGTGAGACTAACTTCGAACATATGTACATGTCAGAGATTCAAGTTAGACTTAGAAGCGTCAGAGAACCGGTTGACATGACTAATTTAGACACAAAATTATATTAATACTCATCATATTGAAATTTTATTTGCCCTGTGATATGATTTGAAACAGCAACAAGGCGTTATGTCACACCGTTTCAATTTATTACAGGAGCCATTTACTCATCTATTTATTATATACAGGATAGAATTTTGTAATTCCACCTCGGGGAAAGTACTTTAAATACTGGTGATAGATAATTTTACTCAAAGGATACATTCCATTGTTTTTTTAAATAAAAAAGCCTTCATTAAAATATTTTCACCTTGTAGCTTTCAATCAAATGCAAAATATATTGAAATTTAAAAAATATAAATTCTCAGAAATTGAAGGCCAATAATTCGGAAATTACAAAGAGTTTAGAGGCTTATCATCATTATTTATTTTTATTAAAATTTTATCATTGTACACAATGATATTGTATGTTACATAATCATTGATTGTACATTACAAGAATTTAGAATATTTTTTTAATAGTAATTTTATTTCATTATTAATAATTGTATTTGTCGTGTAAACAGAAGATTTGGTCTCCTTTTCTGTCATTATAAGTAGGCGTGTGATGCCGGTACCAGTATAAGTACATGTCTTCCAAGATTTTAGATAATATTCACAAAAAATACACTACTGGTGGTACGAATTTTGCAAGGTCAGCTAGTACCTATTCAATAAAATTCAAATATAAATCTTTCAAAATACGTAATCACTCTTTAAATCTTTGGTTTTGAAAATACATCTTTAACTCATTACATCATGATTGATTTTAGTCAGATGGGATGATGCCTGATGGAAACGAACAAATATGTAGATGTAACGATGTAGGGGACAATAGATACAGAATATTGTAAAAATTTTCACGTTTACTTGAATAAATCTTGTTTAAATTACTATATTTATGGCTTTATCAAGTGTCGATCAATAAAAGAATCAATAGATATTTGCATTGTTTGATCACTTGAAATAATCGTGTCATTCAAATCCAAAGATTTAGAAGAGTTAAATATTTAAAAGAGTGATATGTATCTTTCGAAGGAAAAGATTTGTAAATCACTGATCTGATAGATGATTAAGTTTGCACATCACTAAATTGGAGCACCGCAGCCGTTTGGAAGGGAGACCTATCGGGAATTGGGTTAACGCTAACTGCTAACTGATTGCAACGTCGCGTCGCCGTCGTCGGCGTCGGCGTCCTCGGTTTACTGAGTATTTTCAAATTGACCATTGTTTGGTGATCGGGTCGATATATTAAAATTTGGTTTTGAATTGGATTACTATTGACGACGGTAGTAGACAAGTATGATATAATACTTAGTCATACAAAGCTGCAAATAGATATTAAGTAATTAATTTCTTATTGGTAATAACAATTTTGAATGAAGTGAAGAAACGCATTTTATTTTTAAACTGACTAGGACTTTATTATGTTCTCCCATTATTTTCTGTCTTTGGTGTACCAAATAGTTACGTTATCGGACTAAAACATAATACTATATTACCTACTTGGTAAATATGAGGCGAGAGATTTAATTTTTTTTTATAACCTAACTTTACTGTTATCTGTTATATGATGCTATTTTTGGTGTCTAAATATGCGACGCCAAGATCTCTAAAGTATACATGATTAAATAAGACCCGGAAGTGATGTCATAAGATGTGTCAAGGCTATTGAAAGCTTTCTACTAATTCTTTGAACGTTTCGGTCAGAAGCGAATGACAATATGATTGTTATGTTGAGGATACGACATCAACGAGCAACAAGAGTTAGATAAAATAATAGCTTTAAAGAATTATTCAATTTTGTTATTATTGTAAAATGATCATCATCATCAAACTATTCAACTACAAGTTCTGCAATGAATTGCTTTACCAACATTAGCAAATAAGCTCAATACGATGATGATTCTAAATAAATTGAGTTTGAATAAATCTTTGATCTCCTAATCCTAACAGCAACTCTATAGAAAACTCTAGTGAATATTTTAGTAACAAGAGTTAGTTTAAAAAACCAAATAACCCGTCTGCCTAAAAGTAAAATAATTTAAAGCAATGAATTCGAAGAAGACACTGGTAAAAGGTCTAGGCTTAGATATAGAGATTCGGTGATGAATACGAATATAACAACACCTTGCACTTCAAAATCGGTCAAGCTATTTAGGTTACATAAGACAAGCCGCGGGCAATGGTTAGTGCATATATATAATTGAATTAGGCTATTAATTAGCTTTTATCTGATACCCATATTGCGCTAGCACTAAAAAAACGTCTGTTTTGACAGTTTCCCTCCGCCGTATTGGTTTTTTGTTGACGTCACATAGCCTATGACACTCGGGGGAAAAATACAAACTCTTAGGCCACCTCACAGTTTAAAATCAGCCAAGCCGTTTAGGCTGCAGAAGGTCATAATGGAACAGACATGCATGTGACATACATACATACGCGCGAAAAACATTACCCTCCTTTTTGGCAGTCGGGTAAAAACATAAATATGTGCCAGCAATATTCAGTACTAATATTTCTCAAAGAAAAAATCTCTTTTATTTGAATTCGAATTATAA